>CAHIKZ030004980.1:67500-80000 GCA_903632075.3 Acanthosepion pharaonis | reverse complement strand
CTGTTTGACTCAAAGACAAATTGATCAATCTGATTACCAACCTATCAAAGAATTGCTTAAAAGATATTTATCTTACTTCGACCAAAAAGTCTATCTCCTCTAGCTCATAAAAATTTCTAAATGCATTTTTACCGAGAGATCTTATATTTCATTTTAGAATTAAAAACTGTATATTCTTAATCCAAATATTTAATTTGTTCTTTTTAATATATCCGATAACGCCAATATTCCTTTAAAATGAAAAAGATATAGATAAAAACAGTTTTCATGTATCCTGAAAATGCATGATTCAATGCAAAGGTTTGTCATATATATATATATATATATATATATATATATATATATATATATATATATATATATATATATATATATATATATATATGTATGTATATTAAAAGCCTCAAACACTAATATTCCATAGTTATAATTTATTCCATTGATTACGATTCCAATGTAGCGTTTGAGCCTTATATATATATATATATATATATATATATATATATATATATATATATATATATATATATATATATATATATATATATGTGTATGCATATATATATATATAGGTGCATACACATACATATCTATTTTTTGAATAAAAAAAATTCCCAAAGGATATAATCCAGGTAGAACTCAATGTCCAGGACAGAATAAAAAGGCTTAAACACTAATATTCATATATATATATATATATATATATATATATATATATATATATATATATATATATATATATATATATATTACTGTGTGTATGAATAGGACACTCAACGATGTGGTAGGATAGACATGTTGTTAGTAATTTTGATCTTCATTGGGTGTTATATTATTCCGGACATGTATTAGACAAATACACATTTATGAGGTAACAACAATAAGTTTTATGGTACTTATCTATGCATCTAATCGCAGAGAATATGACAAAACATTGATGTTTAAGTTGAGAATTAGTAGCCGAGCAGAAATTGTTCAAGCTCCTTAGCACTTCCCAAGTGAAGACACCTCACGTGACGGAGTAATAATCGTGCCCCACCTAAAGGAGAGCTAATCATAGGTGATTGCCCATTAAGATTTGATACTGATATCATTAGAACACTCGCCCATATGTGTTTGTTTTCACGCGTTATTTTAATCCTTTATTTAAATTTGTGTTTTATCCTTTTTTCAATCAATCGTGATTTTCTGGATTTTCCTTTGAATAGAATGCCATTCTATTTCAAGACATCGAATGGAATATTCAATAACTTTAGATTCTAAATTCGCTAGAGGCGTATTTAAATAATTAAATGTGGAATTCAATAATATATTTTAAGCAATAAAATTGTTGACTTGTAAACTGTACCAGCCGGTCAAGTGAATGGGTTAACTGTGTCATTTTTTCGCTGGTGTGTACGGTTAATGTCTGAATGCAACTAAAAATACTGATTTTCAAAGCACACAGGAGAAGTTTAATCTTCTAATGGTTCATTTGAAAGAATTTGGCCTTTCGTGTCTATAATTGTACTGACTAGAACGCATAGAAAAGGAGTTATAATATAACAAATACCGTTTTTTTTAATCAAAAATATCTATACAAACGGCGTGGTCATGCAAGTTATCGACACGACTCAATTCCCAAAATTATTCTTTATGTTTCTCATTGAAATACTTATATGAGGAAATAGGTTGGGCAGAGAGGATTCACAATTCTCTTAATAGTGAAGAAAACTTTTTGACTCTTTGATGCCATATATATATATATATATATATATATATATATATATATATATATAATTGAACATTGAAGTCAACACTGAGAGGTGGCAGGCTGTTTCATACTAGACGCAATCGTCAGGCCAATCGTGTGGCCTCACGATTGAAACAGTCTAATGTTCAACTCTATATTTACACACGCTCTATCTCTGATATTGAACACTTTATCCCGTAAATATAGCACACCTCAAGACTATATTTCTTCATCGTTCATGTATATATATATATATATATATATATATATATATATATATATATATATAGACGTTACGTTACCACGGTTTCTACTAGAGCGGAATAATCAGGCAATAAATCATTTTACTGCTTGATGATACCGCTCTAAACTGGTATAGCTAGGATTTCAATTATCTTGTCTTCAATTTCCTTACATTTTCTTTTTTTTTAATTGCATATAGAACTTTTTAATTATGCCGTTCTTTTTTGTTAATTATTATTTTTGCCAAACTTTGAATTTTGTGAATCATGCATATATATATATATATATATATATATATATATATATATATATATATATATATATATATATATATAAATATATATATATATATATGTGTGTGTGTGTGTGTGTGTGTGTGTGTGTGTGTGTGTGTGTGCATATGTATATATATATATATATATATATATACACACAATCAGGATGAAGATTCTCAAGAATTGCCGTTATCGTATCTTGTCAAAATATAAATCTGCGCCACGGTTTCTTTCTACTCTCACCTTTTCTGAAAGAATTCCTACTTTCTCAACGCAACATACTTGATAAAAAATGTTTTGCAGACCCCGTTGTCCGTCTCAAGATCCTGGACAAAATCTTGAGACAGATATGCAATGTTACTGGTCCTGATCTGGCATCTCATGTACAGACACATTCTCACAGATGTACCATCGTTTCTCTCTGTCGTTTCTACAAATACTTTCACAGTAACTACTTCAATGACTTAAACTGCATGAATTTAAGCGTGCTACTTGGTTTGCATGTCAGTTCCACCTTTTCGCTGTCGAATCTGTTAAATGTAGCCGTCTCTTCTACTCCAATAGCTTTATGTCTTGCACTTCCCATCTGTGGAACTTCCTTCCTCTTACTTGCTTCCCTGATAGTATAATCTTCAATAATTCAATAATGGTCTAATTCCCCATCTTTCTTTTCATCCTTTCCTCTATCAATCCTCTTTACTTTTGTTCCTGCTCTGTGTAACCTCTTGCGTGCTAATGGCACCCCCGCCTTGCTTAGGCTGAAAATGTTTTAAAAAAAAAGGTTACCTCCTGTTTTTGTAGATGTACAGCACATAAGACAATCCCAAATCATAATCATCAGATCACAATATAAACAATATTCTTCTATTAAAAAAGAAAATTCTTGAATATTACTCGTTTACTTTTGCCATATCAAACTTTCGATTATGGCAATTTGTGTCCTCTACATATTTTGAGTGACATTTCAATCACCCGATGAATGTTGAGGAACGTTGTCAAATTTAAAAGCCTTGATAAACCAATGATAACCTTGCTCTTATATATAAACATGTGCAACAAAATAAATCCTACATTTATTTTGATAATGTTTTTTTCAGAGGACGAACGCCTCGGCTCAAAACAGATTTTTCCTCTTGACGGAAAATATATTTTGCAATGTTTTATATAATTTTCGTTTTGTCCTTGCACATTTTCACTTTTGGGGAGTGAGTGTGTGTAAAAAAATTCTCAAACCATAAAACTTGTTCGAACGCAGTAAATAAAAACATAAGGACTGAAGAAGGGTAAGTAAAGAAAATCACAAAATGTTATAGAGCTTAATACTCAACAAAATCATTTTTTTAGTTTCTATGATGAATTTGAATATGAATTGTCCAAACATCTTTTAAGCACTATTGACATATATACGTATTTCTAAAGAATTTATGGATTTAATTTTAATCCAACTTCTTTATAACTTTAATGTATTAACATACTTTAAATGTATTAGCGTATGCAATAACACACTTACTCAAAGATAATATGATCGTATTTTTTTACCAATACTCTCAGGTACTTTATATCAAATATGTTCTCATATATCACAATAAGTAGGTACAATGCTAAAAGAATAAAAATAACTTAATATGATGTACTGAGTGACTTAATTTTATGGTCCAGTAGTTGCATCAGTTTTCAAAATTATAATCTGACCAAAAAAATGTGTCGATCAGTAATACTCGGATTTCTGTCGGAAATATCCGTTTCACTTGCCCGTGAGCTATATCTAACGTTTCCCTGAATAGCTGCTTACAAGAATTTGATATGAATGCGGACTTTAAAGAAGAAGATTTGCTTTCTCGATGTTTTTGGCGGGAAGCAATATGCTGGCGCATCGTACAAGAAAGAAGACAGATTTTAGTTTTTCTTTGAACAGCGACACACGTAAATTTTAATTATGATAATCAACGATAAATTTAAGAATCAAGTTCTTTACATTCAAGACAAGACGAAACATATGCTTGTCTAATTCTCAAATTTGATTCTTTCTTCAAGTCAGATTATGTTAATGAGCATTAAAAACCAGACAGAAAATTGAATTGTTACTAGATTTTCTGTCATGTTCCCTAGTATTCTTGCTTTTCATCACAACCATACGGATCAATATATTGTTTGAAAGATAAAGATCATGAAACTGAGAATAAAGATCTAACTACCAGTGAACTCACATTCTAGTCATTCATGGACGTTGACTAAACTACTTTGGTCAAGGAAACCAAGTGTTTTAGTAGAACACAATTCATTTTTAATATTCAGTTCGTATTTTTTCTGTCAATTGCCTTTTATTCAATGACATCTCATTATTACTCTCTGCATTCCATTCCTGATTTGTGTTACAATCATAAAGGATTATATATATATATATATATATATATATATATATATATATATATATATATATATATATATATATCTCTCTATATATATATGTGTATATACATACAAAATATATATAGAGAAAAAAAATAATATATACACATATATGCATATGTGTATGTATATAGACTCTCTCTCTCTCTATCTATCTATATATATATATATATATATATATATATATATATATATATATATATATGCAAAAAGTACGAGAAAATGTAAAATGTTTAATCGGACTAAATTTATATTTACGTTAATGTGACTACACGTGACACTAATGAAAGAATGTGTTGGTGAGAATTTCAATACATATTTTGGGTCTATAGTTCGAACGATTCCATTTAGATGTTTCTTGTTTTTGTTTAGCTTTTACTCTTTATCACACTTATCGTATATATATATATATATATATATATATATATATATATATATATATATATATATATACAGAAAGAAAGAGAGAGAGAGAGTATATGATAATCCGTATTGAATTTCAGGGGATATACATCCAGGGACAATGCAAAATTATTAGTAATTAAAGAATATCAAACACTTAAAACCCCATAGGTAATAATTTTATTTTGTTTGTAAGTCTTGAAGATTGAGAGCTGCTGTCTTTTAGAACTCTCATGAAATAAAAAAAAATATTACCTATGGAATATTAAATGTTTGATATGCTTTTAATATATATATATATATATATATATATATATATATATATATATATATGTGTGTGTGTGTGTGTGTGTGTGTGTGTGTGTGTGTGTGTGTGCACCCGAAGAATCGTTATCGTTCACTTTTCTTTCTTCACAAACAAGGGTCACGATTGATAGAATATATGGAAGATTGTAAAGAAAATAGTCTTTTGTTTGGGTCACAGTTTTATTTGTATTTTCCAATAGTTTACATTTTATTTTTCGAAGTAAGCTAATTTGAGTCACAAACTTTCTCAATATCTTACTATATCAACATGCAAACCTCTGTATTCTCTTTAGGCTCTCACTTATTTATCCAAGGCAACTTTGCCACAAGTTCGCTTTAGATTTCTAACATTTAGCCACCTTTTCAGAATTGCGTTTGTGTTTCATTTGTCATTATCTTGAATGCAAATGGGTGTCTGTTTTTTTCTTAATTTTCTTAATTTGCATCAATTTCTCTGGACACTAACTTCGATAATACTAAGTGGCAATAGAGGATTTCTTACAAAACTGGTGACAAAAAGAAGCATATTCTTTGCAACAACGTGTGTTAAATAATCAGTTGGAAACAAAGAAAGTGAATCTAAATTAAATGGAAAGAAAATTGAATTAATTGATGCGAAAATTACTTGAGCATATTTCGAATTATTTGGTTTATTTTGGTCAGATTCTTAACATGAGTTAGTCGGACGCAAGTTAGCCGAATGTTGATAGGAAGTCCACATGCTTGCATACTCTATTCCTGAATATACATATAACACAGACAAAATTATACGTATCTATCTATCTATCTATCTACATAGATAGATAGATAGCGAAATAAATAGATGAAATAACTTTATGAAAAGCTTCGACACAAGAAACATCAATATTGAGAAGTTTCTTCATTGTGTATACAATGAAGTCACATTTACATTATTCGGACTATTGTCCTCATCTTTGTCGCCATATTTATTACAACGTTTCGGCCGCTGTACGCTCCGGCCTTCTTCAGCTGGTTGGAATGTCGAACTGAACACTTTATGGGATAGACTGTTCTAGTTCCACGCGCCATGTTTAATGGATGTCAGTTATCAGTTATTGCCTGTGAATTCCCCTCTCCAAGTTCTCCACTGCCTTAACCGGGCATTGAACTCACACTCTTTGAGTCCTGTCACTGGATCTAAGCAACGCTTTTATCCCCTCTGCCATGTGTTCTCAAGGACATATGGCATAGTGGATAAAGAGTATGAGTTCAATACCCGGTTAAGGCAGTGGAGAACTTTCAAAGGAATTTTATCAGGAGATAACTGATAACTGACATCCATTAAACATGGCACGTGGAACTAGAACAGTCTATCCCAGTGGGCGAAATAAAGTGTTCAGTTCGACATTCCAACCACCTAAAATTCACTTGCAATTTTCCTCCTTGACCTGTACTGTGTTGAATTTCTCACTCATTTGGATTCTTATATTTTAGCCATTGTTCCTAGCGCGCCTTTTATCACCTGAAGAAAGCCGGAGCGTACAACGGCCGAAATGTTGTAATAAATATGGCGGCAAAGATGATTACAATAGTCTGAATAATGTAAATAATTTACATAATACCTAATCTCAGAAATATAGACAGATAATATAGTCACATGATGATAATATCGACAAGAAAGACGATAAAGTTTATAATGATAAAAAGTTGATTCTGATGATTAAAATCTAAACAGAGACAAAAATTTTGTAGAAAAACAACACACAAAAAAAAAAAAATTCGAATTATCCGCATTCCAAAATTTGGGGAGAAAATCTCGAATTGATATTGGCTAAGAATCGTTTCCTTCGGCACAGCGCCAAGTGGAAAGTAATGCGGGTTATGTACAATGTTTAACAACGAAAATCGTGATCAGTCTGGCTTTAAAAAAATCTGTATTACTGGTCGTTTTCCTCCGTTCGAACATCGATCACCGCTAGGATATACTCAACTGCATTAAATAGAAAGCCAGATTCTCTTTCTCTCCCTCTTCGACTTGTACAAGGCCACAGTCGCGGTTTGGTCAATGTGGATAGAACTCGCTACACATGTGAATAGTTTTTCAATAAAAACTTGCTAAAAATAACTGTCTAGCTAGTACACACATCATTCATGATACTTAGCCTGGCACAAGGCTATCGTATTAAGATTACCGCAGAATATCGAACTTGCATAACTATCGACAGGCATAGAGAGAATTCATGAATTTTTCGATACTTATTGACCTTAATTATACAGCACCAGTCGATAGGTTTAAACTAATAAGCAACTATCGAACTAATCTACTAAAACTAAGTGATGTTCTGAAAAAAAGTTCATTATGGATTTAATATTTTAACTAAAAAAAAAGAAAAGATAAGAATTTCAACTGAAATCTTCTTATATCAATTATCTAAGTATTAAATAATCTTATGTGTGGTGTTACACTTTCATGAGCTATTTCCAATCAAGATGTTACCTGATTTTTACGTTAAGGTGTATTATCAGCTGTTCACTAGAATACTTTTGCTGAAAGTGAGCAATGATAAGAAAACAAAGATAAGTAAAACGCAACACTTATATTGGCAAAGATAGTTTAGAATTTTATTCGTGTTTCATTTATTTGATTGCTTTGGCAACGACATGAAGGAAAAAACGCAGAAAATAAACCTAAAGCTGTTACATTTCTCTTAAGTAATCTTAATGTGGCCAGGTACACAAGAAAAAATCACCAGAAAAACTAATCACAATAAATTGATTAATTGATTTGTTTGCTTAACGGCACATCAACGCCTCATGGGTCATTTAATGTCGAAGATCGCAATAAATGCAATAGTAGTACTAAGAAGATTTAGTTCGACTTATGAATGAAACATTTGAAGAGAACAAAAGACAGTACAATATATATTTTATAATATTTTCAGCAAGAAATCATTAGATATTTTACTTCTTCTTTTTCATCTTCTTCTTCTTCTTCTTCTTCTTCTTCTTATTATTATTATTATTATTATTATAGTGACGATCGAGCAAGTCCCCTTGAGCACGCCTCTCCATATCCCATCTAATTCGGCTAATTTTCATCGTTTCAATAACCTTTAATATTTCAAATTATTTCTAAGTCTTCACAACTATCTTTAAGATCAATCCAGGTGTGCTGATGAATATGGGAACTACCTCATATATTACGGTCTACGGTTAATGCAGTTGTAATACAAAGTACAGATTATATTATTATTATTATTATTATTATTAAATGTGCGACCCGATTTTCAATCTCACCTCGAATTATCAGAAAGGTGATTACTTGATGATATTGCCTGGAGAACTACAGCCCCAGGTAGACCCAAGCCTTAAGAGTGAAATTGGGTCGAAGAAATTGTTCATCGATGGTTGTGTGATCAGGAAGTCACAAGTTATCGTGACCGAGGAGTTGAGCGTATTGTTCATCACGCCAGATGATGTGCTTCCCTCCCAGGGACTGTAACTAAATTCCCCTCAGAATAATTGCAATGTGTAAATCACAGGTGGTTACTGCAGTTGTTAAAAAAAAATAAATGTGCCAGAATAGGAGTCTACGACAGGGACTGCTTTGCTGCCATAACTGTGAGGCATAATCGAATACGAGTGGTCAAATATTATTATTGTTGTTGTTGTTAATATTATTATCATAGTTTTTGTTGTAACACTTAGAACAATTACGACAGCACGCAAACACATGTGGAATAATTGGAACATGTGAGTTGTAAATCGTTTAAGAAAACAATTTTTATTAAAGTAAAAAATCTCACCTTAAAATTCGACTTCAATAAGCGAAGACTTAAATAAAGTATAAACAATAAAAGACGAGATGAATGTTAACAAGGTTGCTGATGAGGATAAATAATAATAATAATAATAATAATAATAATAATAATAATAATACAAACAGGGAGGAAAAGAAGAATACAAAAAAAAAAAACGCTGAATTCCAAGCAAAATGGTTTTAGTGTAATGACTTGTCTTACCTTAAAATGCTGTAAGAATAGCGTTGTTGTGTTAGGTTTCTTGTCCGAGTCAGCTGGAAGTCATGCATTAGTTTTCAGCTTCTCCTACCTGTTTGATTACACCTGTTTCCTTCTTGGTTATTGTTCGTTTTTTTTCTTTTACTTATTCTGAAAATGACACAGTCTCATATACCAAGACGTTGGCAAATAATATCAATTTACCGACACGCGCAGTTTTTCTCTTTTGTAAGTAAACACGGAATTCACGTGTATTTCGTTGGGATAAAAAACAAATGATAAGCACTGTATTCACGACAGAGAATCTGTTTTGTATTTTGTTCAGAAAAAACGGATTAACTTCTGAAATCTTTTATTTGTTCTTTCCTTGATACTGTTCACGATTTCCATTCTGAAACTGAATTTCAGTATTTATTTTATACTTTATTTTATTTTTATTATTATTAATAATAATTCTTTTTTTTATTATTTTTTTAAATCAACTAATAGATATAGAAAAATATATAGAAAAATAGACAGATGGATGAGAACAGATTGCGTTAGATAGATAGATAGATAGATAGATAGATAGATAGATAGATAGATAGATAGATAGACCAATTATTTGAAAATAAAGTTTGAATATGGGAAAATAAATTCAACGAGTTGTAAATCAATAAATTTTGAAAACGGTGGTAAATAGTAAAATCTGGAAAACGTTAAAAAATGAAGACCTAAACACTGCAAAGTTCCGCAGTTGTTAGCCAGTTCATCACTTATCGCGTGTATAAACAATGCTCACGAAAAGAGAATAATCACAAAGTTACACGTTGTAATTTGTATCACTAATGACGATACCAAATCTCAAAATAATAAGTATGACTAAGAGAAAAAAACAAATAAATAAAATGTTTCAGGTTGTACTGTTGTTATTGTTGTTGTTATTGTTGTTGTCTAATTTACATCCAGTGAAACCTCCCGTATCTCTTTCCGACGCTCGATAACAGGTTACTCGTTGTTCGCCCCCACACTCCACCTTGATGTAGTCGGCAACTTCAGTAGCCAACAACTGTTGAACCTGGGTTAGCATAAACCAGTCGCCACTGGTAGACGTCACTGTTCGCGGAGAGGCATCTGTCATAGACTTGGTGATTTATAAACCAGCTTCGCTTGTCGTGGTTAACTGTTCCTATGACGGCAGTAGCAACTACACCAGCTTACAGATATGCACCGCTACACGATACGCACGGAAAAATAAATCGGAAAAGGGCGCGAAACAGTTGCAGATGACTGTGAGATGCGAAGAATGATTGAATGAATGACTGCGAAAAATGAAGGAATGTTTTAAAACTGCATAGGATCTCTTGCTACCTGAAGTGACCAATGGCCTGCACGTTTGGGGGAGTGTTGATCTATTCGGGTGGGTGTCTTTCGCGGGATTTTTTCTATATTACCCAGGTGTTTATGCTACAGCTGATACAGAACTTAAAACAACCGACAGGAGAAACATTTTACGACGAAATAGAAAAAAAAAAATAAGAAAGAATTCTGAAGCTAACCACAGTCAAAATACTGGCTACACAATGCAGAAAGAAACCTAAGAAATATCCCAGTCATACAAAACGGATAACACAAACTATATCGACACTCATATACGTGGATATGGCTACTTTTACAAGCATTCTAATGAAATTATTATTATTATTATTATTATTATTATTATTATTATTATTATTATTATTATTAATTGTATCCCAGTTCAAAGAAACGTTAAAGTTAACAATTAGGGAAGAAGATAACCAGAAGAACGAAGATGCTCATGTTTTTTTTTTCTTTTTTGTCTTTTTTATTTTTTTTACTGCGTATTTAAACATATCATTAAAAGAAAAATCAACGTGTATTTTGAAAGATGGATTAATGTACACGAATAAAAACAGGAAATACACACGCACGCACGCACGCACAAAACACACACCTATATATATATATATATATATATATATATATATATATATATATATATATATATTTCGATTATAAAGACGAGTTCCTCGTTGAGTTTATTTATTTAATTTTTCAATATTTATAATAATTTTTAGATCTCAGTTTGGCGAAAAAAATATGAAAATTTAAAAATACAGCCAACAAAAGTACTTTCGTAGTATACATAAACAAACCCGTTTAAAATACACACACACACACACACATATGTATATATATATATATATATATATATATATATATATATATATATATATATATATATATATATATATATATATATATATATATATATATATATATATATATATGTTCGTATAAAAATGAGATAGATATCAATTTATCTCGAAAATCAATATTAATAAAAAGAGAAAAACTTATTAGTTATCCGCGTTGCAAAAGCAATTCTTCGCATATATATATATATATATATATATATATATATATATATATATATGTGTGTGTGGGGGGGTGATTTTTTTGGATGATGCTGAAAAGTTCTCAGCTCGAATGTGAATCAGTGAACTTTTCAGGCTGAGAACTTTTCAGCATCATCTGATTGTATGTAGGTTAATGTGGATGTAACTGTCTGTGTGTTCTGGAATTGAAGCATTGAAGGAGTAAGTTCTGTATTACGGAGAAAACGATAAAACACGTGCGAATATATTTATCGACAGATAAGAGCAGCTCGAAGTCATTACATTTCAAGCGTTGTTTCCATAACAACAGCTTCTCATGAAAACATTAGACAATATTTAAACAAGCTGATGAGATTGAAATAAAAAATTAAAAATACAATTAAGTATAAAGTCTAAAATATACATAGTAATAACAATGAATGTTTCTCAAAAATTTCTCAGTTCTAAATATATTTGCGTGCATGTAAACTCTGCCGTTATTCAATGAATCTTTTTGTTTACGTCGAGAAAAAACATTAAAATGACTGTCAGCACTGTTGTCTTAATTCTATCACAACAGTCTCATACTGATTATTTTTGGACTGAATACACAGCCTCCAAAGTAAATGGATTGAGCTCGCTTATCTTGCTGTTATATGATGTATCATTGAGTAATTTGTCCGAGTTATTCTTAAACTTGTCTACGTGAAGCTATACAGGACAGAGAAAATATTGTTTTGGTAAAAGTAAATATGGGAGCAGAAAGAATCAAATG
>CAHIKZ030004980.1:0-65000 GCA_903632075.3 Acanthosepion pharaonis | reverse complement strand
AATCGATAAAAGAAAGAAGAAAAAATGGCCGGGGGAAAAACAAATATTGGGTGAGAAATGTTTACAAGTTTATATCGTAGACGGTGAATATCCTGCAGGTTTTTCACTTGATCTTGGCTGACAACTGCCCTCATCTGATCCCCGATAACAAATATATCAAACAATTTCCAGAAATCAGTATGCTTCGGATTGTCCGAGGAGTTTTTTTTTTTCGACATTGTCTTCCATAATGCAGTTAAGTCAGCATCGTCCGAGGCAGAAGTTATCATAGTAGTATTTGTTGTTGTTATTGCAGTAGCTGATGTCGGGGGAGGAGGAGTTAGTGTACTCAGTGTCTGTGCGTTAATGCAGACCGTATAAAAAAAAAACGATGCGAGGTGGAGAATAGAGTCGATTGAAAAGAGGTGAGAAATCTAAGCGTTAGAACAGGGAAGCAAAGATTCCAGCTTCCGGTATTCCCTCTTTTATTTGTCGGAAGTTAAGGTCCTAAAATGTCTTATCTAATTAGCAGCAGAACTACTGGAACATTTGGTGACAATATTGCAACGAAGTGAGGAAAAAGATGAAATATTATAATCAGAATAAACACATATATACACACAGATACACTCGCTCCACACACACATATACACACATATATATATATATATATATATATATATATATATATATATATATATATATATAATTTAGAGAAAAACAGGCCAATTTAAGGTTCTATTTGTTATAATTTAGTTCACCAGAGGATTTTATTTTTCTCTGGATCTTCAGATTTCAGTTTCAAAGGTGAAACGAGAGATGAATTTAAAATTTACACGTTTGACAGGCAGTATTAAAGTGTAAATTTTAAATTCATTATTAGTTTCACCTTTGAAATTGACGTCTGAAGATCCAGAGAAAAATTAAATTCTCTGGTGAAATAAATTATAACAAATGAAGCCTTCACGTGGTCTGTTTTTCTTTAAATTAAATTATTCGCTCTGACCTAACATTGAGCTCTCAGGATTTGATCCTCCTTGGGATTATCCATACGGATTGCCAAGATTTTTGTTACTTATATATATATATATATATATATATATGTATGTAAGTAGTGTATTGTTGAATACAAGGAATGCTTTGGTAATTTCTTATGCAGATTCCTTTCTTTTCTTAGAAGGAATGTTTGTTTCAAGACTTCTAGAATTATCCATGTCGTTGGTTGTATAACATTCGACCACACTCAGGTCTTATAAATAAAAAGTAGTTGTTATTTGCCAGGAGATGATGAGTTAAAACCGATCTCGTATTGTCAACCTTGTTATGGTTAAAGTATTTTATTCAAGAAATCGTCATTGTAGAAATTAAGCAAAGTCATTTTCCGTAGTATCGCGATGGCTTTCTTTTATTTCTCCAGAAATATCTTCTGATGTAAAAGTCTTAAATCATGAATTTTTCTAACAGAGATTTTAATACAGTGTCTATTTGAATTCATCCTTTCATTTTGGTGGATAAGGTAATCACTTCTCCTTTTGTTAATCGTTAAAAATTGGCAACCTCTTCTTTAACTCTTAGTCAATGCTTCTAATTGCATATAAAGATTTTTTTTTGGGGGGGGGGGCGGAGATTTAATATTACAGGATGTTTAGGAAAAGAAAAAGCAGGAATTATTGCCTCCGATGTTGGCAGCTATTGCATTGATGTTGCTGCCAAGAAACTAAAATCAAAGAAGGAAATTGATATTAATATTAGAGCTTTGGTAACAGACAATATATATTATGGAAATAATTTTTGATCAATACCAAATGGAAGAATAACATTTACAGACACTGGACGAGAAACCATGGTATACACATTAAACAATAACATTGGAAAAGCTATCAATAAAAATTGTGAATAGCTAAGAAAACTTAATGTTAAAGAATATTTAATAAAAGAAAATCAGACATTGTTGTCTCGGGATGTTGGTAGCTATAATATTGATGTTGCTTCCAAGAAACTAAAATCAAAGAAGGAACTTGATATTAATATTGAGGATAGAAAGCTTTGGAAACAAGCAATAAATATTATGGAAATGGTTTTGTCATTAATACCAAATGGAAGAATAACATCTAGAGTCATTAGAGAAGAAACCATAGTTGCACATTGAACAATGATATTAAAAAATCTATAAATAAAATTATATCATTACCGTAAAAATTGTGAAAAGCTAGGAAGATTTGCCGCCCTTTTCTGGGCTTTAGAGATAGGTGATGCTTAGAAAATTGATGAAGATGAGAATTCACACTGATTTTCAATCTGCCTTCAAGTCGAAACACTTATGATGATGATGATGATGATGATGATGGTCGCATCCCTAACGCAAACAAAATACTTAATTCATTAAAACTAAGATGAATCATATACGTTTTACGGACATTAGATTTTTGTCTGTTTCCTTCTCGCTTTACAGTAGTTTTTGTGCAACACTATATCTTGATCATAATTTTATGTTGCATTTTCACACTTTAAAATTTCATACAGTTGAAATAATTGAATTCAAAGTTAACACGACATTTTGATAGAATGTGTGATTAAATTGAAACAAAAATGTTAGATGAACGTGTAAAAAAAAGCAAAACGAATTTTAGAAACGATGAAGGCAATTCGTTATCGACCTTTTTCAACAAAATATGGTTGTTCGAAAATCTTTTCAATGGACGACATATGTATGTAACAAGTAGACATTTGCAAGCATTTATTTACTTATGTTAATTATTGTGTTATGGATCTGAATCTTTAATAATTGATGCTAAATCGTATCTGTCTATTTCTATCAACTGGTTTTATGCATCTATACACTTTTTTTGTGATGCCATGCTTTCTGTATTACTGGATGCGTTCATATATATATATATATATATACATACATATATATAACAGCCAGGCAAACTTACCTAGGTTTCATCTACGCGGATTGTCAGGGTGGCTGGCCAAAGAGGAACATTAGAACAGAATATGAATAGCCTACAACATAAAAACATGACCATGGGACAAAAAAATAATAAACAACGGGAGGGGAAAATACATATTTATTTAATAACAAAAAAAATATGGTTCATAGTTAGATTTTCTCTACTTAATCTATTGAGCACTTTGCTTAGTTATTTTTAGTTTACTCGTGTTGGAGGTTTTTTTTTCTTTGGACACTGAGCTTGGATTCTGGACGATTGTTTTCGCCTGAATTACCTGTTCTTAGTTCTTTTTGTTGTTGTTGTTCCTTATTTTTCCTTCGGTATTGCTTTGTTCATTTACAAGCCAAAACAGCTAAGGTTTTTCCTGACGAGTATATAATTTTTATATGAAAACTAGTGTTTATTTTCACTATTTACATTTTTCGGACTATTATCCTCATCTTTGTTGCCATATTTATCACAACGTTTCGGCTGTTGTACGCTCTGGCCTTCTTCAGGTGGTTGGAATGTCGAACTAAACCCTTTATTTATCAGTTATCTCCTGTTAATTCCTCTCTCCAAGTTTTCCACCGCCTTAACCAGGTATTGACTCACATTGCCTTTATCCACTGCGCCATATGTCCCTAAGGACGAATAATGTAAATAGTGTACATAAATATAGACAGATGGGTTTATTTTATTCAAATACATTACAAGTGAGTCAAGCGCCCAGGTTTTTTTTTAATAGAGGTATCTATTTTTGCCTTAATTTTCGAGATGGACAATTATCACTATTATACACGTAATTGCTCAGATTAGTCATTTTATAGTCACAACATTTCAACCGATGTACTCACCAACCTTTTCTTTTTATCTGCTATAATTGCTAAACTTCAGGAAAATTCAGATCAAGTATATAATAGAAATATGTATCTATTATGATAATTATGCTTTCTCCTCTAGAGAAATGTCAGGATTAAGCCGATATTTGCAAGTCTAGACTTAATCTGACATAAGTTCAGGATACTGGGAAGTCGGCTTGAAGTGACCACGCTGCATTCATATTGGTCTGTCTATATTTCTGAGATGGGGTATTATGTACAGTATTTACATTATTCTGACTATTATCCTCATCTTTGTCGCCATATTTATTACAACGTTTCGGCCGTTGGGCACTCCGGCCTTCTTCAGGTGGTTGGGATGTCGAACTGAACACTTTATGTCACTCACTGGGGGTAGACTGTTCTAATTCCACGTGCCATGTCTAATGGATGTCAGTTATCAGTTATCTCCTGTTAATTCCCCGCTCCAAGTTCTCCACTGCCTTATCTGGGTATTGAATTCATACACTTTGGACCCTGTCACTGGATGTAAACAACGCCTTTATCCACTGGGACATTCCAAGTACCTGAAGAAGGCCGGTGCGTACAATGGCCTAAACGTTGTAATAAACATGGCAACAAAGATGAGGATAATAGTCCGAATAATGTAGACAGTGAAGATATTGTGATGTTAAAATTCTTGAAAACTGCATGCTTACCTTTGATGCATGAAACAAATATTCATTAATTAAACTATTTTTAAATTGAACAGAATATTTTGGTGTCAAGGAAGATAATTACGATAAAATATTGAAGTGAAAAAGCAACACCAACTGGAAAAGATAATTAAAAACGACCATAACAATAAAGGATATATTAACAAAATAAATGCGTCACAATTGAGAGATGAAATGCAGTTTCTTTTATACTGAATTAAAAATTAGAAACAGTGTTATCTGACCCATTAAGGTTAACACTAAAATCAGGTATTAGTCATAAAAAATAAAATAAAAATTCTGTAGTAATTAGGAAGTTTAGATATTAATTATATGTTTCTATCTATAACTCATTACATGGATATGTAATGTTGAATATGTAATCAAAAAATGGGACATGGATATTAAATTTAATTATTAATTCCTAAATTTTAAGTGAAAGTAAAGAATTTAAAAATTTCTTTGGAATTTTCTCTTTCCTTAAAAAAGAAATCGAGTAAATTTTGAAGACGTTATTCTTTTAAGAATGATTTACTTTCTTTGCCTCATGATATGGAATTTTTCCATATCAATGCCAGGCTTAGACGGGGCTCTGCTTTAAGATATTATATTATGAATCGTTTGAGAAATCAATGAGGAATGTAACTGGAGTTTATTGAAAAAAAAACCAACTTCAACGTAAATTGAAAAAATAAATCTCTTAAGTCGTTGAGTTATTTTCCCCTCTTCACAGAAAATGTGAAAATTGTGTCCAGGCATGTCTTTATTTTAAATTTAGATGCAAACAAAAAAAAAATCCATAGAGTAAAATGTTATATGCAAGCGTTTCTTTACTCGGGAAGAAACTCCATCATCTTTGCACGCGACGAAATGTTTAGCGTAGTTGAGTGAAGTTTTACAAATCAATTCCTTTTCTTCTTCTAAACGATTTATTCTCCCTAATCCAAATAAAGTTGCCAAATGTATCAAGATAAAACTCAATAGACCTTCCGAATTTCTTTTATCGGTCATCTTTCAAAGCTGTAGGAAATGCCATGCTGCTAATTGCAAGAGCGATGTATCGCTTTCAGTATTTTGATTAGCTTACACACAAAAATATTCGCATCCCTTTCTATTTAACAAACTAAATTTTGCGCAAGGGAGCGTAACGGATGCCGGCACAGAAAATGGAACCGCCGAGCCGAGTTCAAATCCCAGGTTAATCTGCCTCCTTCACTTTTATCCTAAGACCTTTGGAGAAACATGTCCCGGTCTCTTCTAACAACAAGACCATAATAGCAAAACAGACAGTACTCTCTTGTTTGGATGCTAAGTAGAAGAGAAAGAAAATTTATAAGAGAAAGAAAATGATCGCCGTTTTCATCACCGTTTATGTCTTGAAGTACATGACATTAAACTTTTACTAACCAAAATGTAGCATTAGCTGTATATAAAGATGAAAACTGGAGCCGATATGTCGAGTAAAGTTTGCGCTAGAAATGTTCTGTTTTGTTTTGAGCATTATAAAGCAACACAGACTCGGTATTGTGTCCGGAAAATATCGGCTAAGAGGGTCGAATTATAAGGAATCTTGTGACATACCACACAGAATAATTTATACATATTCATATTAATGAGGACACTATTATTGACTAAAATATTCTTGCAATACCCCTTCATTTGAAGAACTTGTCAGCATCACGATAAATGGCGGGAAATGTTGATATTCTTTATAAAATATAAACATTATTCCAACAAGAGACTAACATACCAGAAATTATAAGGTTCTGCTATGGGTTCACCGTTGTCACCATTGATGACAACCTTATACAAGAAATACTTCGAGGAAGTGACTGTAAGAAGAGAACGTCTATAGCCAACAGCGTGACTGAGATATGTAGATAAAACCTTCATGCACTGGCCTCAGCAGGAAACTGTAGAAATACTACTGGACGATATCAGTCCAATATGACTTTCTGTCTGGTTTACAATGGAAGAAGAAAACAAATGTTGACCTTCCTGAATGTGCTAATGACTCACACAAAGAATGGAAACTTTTAGTTGATATTGCATTCACTTTAAATTCCCGCCATCTATAGTGTGTCAAGAAATGAACAGTTCGATATTTATAACACCGTGCCAAAAAGCATAAGTGATGACTCAGACACATAGCGACCAGGAGATGGTTTGAACCAAGTGTAACTTAGAGAATAAAAGCTACGTTGCAAAGATTAGCCTCCGTAGGCAGAATAAAAAGGGTCATGGAAGAGGAGAATGTGGAAACATCTACAGTCTGACTCTTTTACATCAAGAGTGCGTCAAAAACGGTTCAGAAGATATGCGGTTCTCGCATCATGACAGTATTATGAAGCAGCTCGAACTTACGGAGAAACATCAAGAAATACAGGGAAGAACATGACCATGAACAGTATGTATTTGAGTTGCAGTTGTGGCAAATAACATAAAGTTGACACCATCACCACACTGAAAGTAAAGCATTTTTTTAGTCGGTATTATCCCATACAACGCAGTAAAGTCACTAATATACAAGGGGTTACGGGGTGTAGCCGAATTAGGAACAGAAACATTAATAATGAGTAGAAAGAGAAAAGAATAATCAGGAGGACAGTAGATAACGATTAACATTGCATTTAAATTTTTGCAAAATACTGGAACAGAAAGGCTAATTCTTTTGCTTTCGTTGTTCAGTGAAGATATTTGAGTTTAAGATGAAAAGATAAATATGAGACAAGAATTGAGACTTTCACTTGTTATTTCCTGTTATTTACATTTAGGTGTATTAAACAACTTAGGGCATATCACCTTTTGTTTGAACCCAATTATTTTTCAAGTGAGCAAAGCTGTGACACGTGAATAAGAGTTGTTTCTTACTGCGTAGGTGTTGCCTTTGAAATTGATTGTTTAAACATGAAATTGCTCTGAATGATAACTCTGGGTATTAGCTTTCTTTAGTATAAAGCCTGCGTTTCTTGTTAGAAAGATAAGCCAACATGAAGCCGAGAGATCTGTCTTTAGGAGAAAAACAAGCTATTTAGATGCTGAGAAAAGAAGAAAAATCGATCAGCTATTGGACAAACATTGGGCAGAGCCAACACAACAATTTGGAATGTCCTGAAAAAAGAAATAAAGTATTGGTGTACTGAGCAACAAAAAAAAAAAAAAACAGTTGATGACAGAAACATTTCGAAATCTTTGAGGAAGTACCCGAAAGCAAATCAGGTTGCATCAAGAACAACTTCCACAGGGGTGGTTGTTTCACAATCCATCTTCTGAAGAATTTGAAAGCAGAAATATAGAGGCTATAGTACAAGATGCAAAACACACATCTCACACACACACAGACACACGCGCATATATATATATATATATATATATATATATATATATATATATATATATATATATATATGTAAAAAAAACACTAATATTCCATGATTATAATTTATTACATTGGAATCGTAATCACGGTGCAATTCATCAGCCCTACAAATTAAAAAAAGGAATCGGAAAATATAACTCCGGTTGGAAAAAACAAAATTTTAGTGAGAGTTTATGTGTGGGAGTGGGAATCAAGTGTGAGAGGGAAATATATGAAAGCTCTAGAAAGGTGTAACAAAAGAAAGAAGAAGAGGAAAGACCGAAAGGTGAAGGTGGGGATTAAAATTTAACAGAGAGAAGTTTTTAAACCGTTATTTAACTCCTCTCATTAAGAGAGGAGTTAAATAACGGTTTAAAAGAGTGAGATACAGATAAATATGAATTATTTTCAGATGCATAAATCACTATCGATAAGCTGACCTAAAATTAAAAAAAAAACAGAAACCGGAAACGTGTGGATACATTTGAGTTGACATTATGCAAATAAAAAAACGATATGATCTAAACTTAAAATCCAGCCAATTAATCTTACTCTGTACTAGACATTGAGTTCTACTTGGATTCTATCCTCTTCAGAATTAATTATATATATATATATATATATATATATATATATATATATATATATATATATATATAAAAATGACAATGGGAAAACTGGTAATTGCTGAGGCGTTTCGTCCAATGTCGACTTTATCAAAGCAAAATACGAAAATTTTCGTATTTTGCTTTGATAAAGTCCACATTGGACGAAACGCCTCAGCAATTACCAGTTTTCCTATTGTCATTTTTATTCATAAATATTGTCTTCTCTACTGGTTATATCAGAGAAATTTTCATATATATATATATATATATATATATATATATATATATATTGCATCGGTGATCGGACTTGCTCAATGTGAGAGCCGTATACTAGAAAGTTCTGATGTTTGAGAACCGCAATTTATGATCAAAATGTTTACTGCATTAATATCCATGATGTGAGTTCGGTCTCCTTTATCCCCTAAACCCGTGACCTAAGTCTTCTGACATTTCTCTGTAAGCGTTGTTAACCGGACATTTCTTTAATCCTCCTGCCTTTTACCATTCCCTCCCTCAGTGCTAAAGAACTCAAGTCATGAGTTAGGTCTTGTCATTAGGATCTAAATTCTTAAATATTTTTTTCTAACCATGAACATTAAACTTACGTCTTAATCCAATGCGGTCTCAATACATATCCCGTAAATAATTATAAAGCTTGACATTTTCCTTATTCACCTTTTTATGTTATAATTAAAAAAGGAGCGCAGCCAACGAGCCGCGTTTAAAGGCTATAGAGCTACTGCGGCCATATTGGTATGGCTTCTCTGATAGAGAAAAGGATGTGGGTTCGATTTTTGTTTGGGTAACGATTGTTAGAAGGTGTGGTAATAAAGTAAGCATATCTCGTCTCCCCTCTCGTTTGTAACCATCCACTAAAATAAGATAAACGTTTTTTATTGCTAAAGCTGAATGAGTCAAATAAATACTTTTTGTCCCTACTTTATTTAATTTAATTCCGTCTCCCCTCCTCCATTAGGTGACTGGAGATGTCAATTCTCTGGTGGATGTGGGACGCCTTTCTTTTTTCGAATGTGTTTTTCGTAATTGGTCTTGTGTCTGGATGAGTGTGCGTTTGAATGATTGTTTGAATTATTTATGTCCTGCATTAATTTTTTCCATGTAAATGATGTTTCTGCGACAATTAAGGATTATGCAAGAAGCTTATTACAAACACTATTTCATTTAGTTTCTTGTATATAAAACTTGTAATGATTGTAAATGTTTATGGTGATTTCATTTTTAGAGTTGTTAATTTATTCCCCACCCACGAAGAAAAACTTTACATATGGGAAGTAATTAGGACTTCATAGAGACTCTGAGGTATTATAGTGACTGTAGTAAGAATGCTAAGTAAGAATGTGTTGTTGAGGTATAAATAATTTTGTTATGTTTGGGTCATTAATTTTGACTAGCTGTGTTTAATGATAAGACCGAAGCAGATCAGGCTTTCCTAATCTCCTTTCGACCTCGTGCCGCTTATCCGTATTTGAAACTATAAATGTAATTCGTCAAATAAAGCTTCGTATGTTTCTCTTTATAGTTGTTGCTATATTACAATAGGTCTTCTAGAACTATGCAGATTGTTATTAAATTCACTGCCCCAAAAAAGTAAAATCAGAGATAAAAAATCGAATAAGTGTACGCATTAAAATAGTAATAACAAATAATTTCGCAATTAAAAATGCATTAATATAATTACTATATTACGATATCTATAGATTATTTTCCTGATAATATATGAAGTACGAAACCTTAACAAAAACAAACACGAATTGTAGAAATTTCTTTTAAAGTTTAAACAAAAATATCGGAACATATCCGCCGGCAAGTAAAACTTATTATAAAATACAATAGACAAATTCTCTGTTGTCTTTAACAAAACTTGCTAGTGTAAACATCTGCTGCCCAGCTCCACCAAATACACACACACACACATATATATATATATATATATATATATATATATATATATATATATATATATATATATATATATATTCTTCTTGCTTAGAACGTTATATTTTGTGGATACACGTGTTGGAATAGTCAGCAACTTTCATTTTACATTTTTAACGGTGCAAATCTTTGTCTCAAGGCGTGTGCATTGGAGAAAATGAATCTTTCGTCAGGGTTCGAAATTTTTGAAGAAAGCATCATTTTGATGGCGGTAATTCGAACGACTGGAAGAAGAGATGCGCCTTCGTTAAAATGGGTGATTGAAATTTGACCGACCGTGAAAGTCTTCTGTGGTTGAGTGGTCAAAAAGCACACCTGACTTTATGGTAGTTTCCCCTACAAGGGACGAACATTCGAACCTGTCAGAAGGGACATTGTACCTCTAAGGCGCTAGCCTGTAGACACAGATTTACACTGATGAAAAATAAATACTGTGGCGTCTGCTCAAATATTTTAGATATTATAAATCTTAAAGTAATAAAAATTCATGTCGGATTATAAACAACAGCCATTAATTCATTAGGAACACACACACACACACACACACACACACACACACACACACATATATATATATATATATATATATATATATATATATATATATATATATATATATATATATATATATATATATATATATATATATATATATATATATATATATATATATATATATACATACATATATACACACACACACACACATATATATATATATATATATATATATATATATATATATATATATATATTATACATACAATATTATCAAATTCATGCAATAGTACGATAATAAAGTGTGCGCGTGTGTCTGTGCATTCGTCTATGTGGTTGTGTGCTTTATTATTTAAATGAAACTTCTTCCAAAAAGGTATTCTTACCTAATCAATTCTTGAGAACTAAATATACATTCTATTTCATTTCATTAATTGTTCTCCATTAATTCCAATTAGTTTTGGAAAATTAAATCTTACAAAATATTCTTTCACATATAAGTGTACGTTATTTGTATAATTATTTGTATTCATTTTAAATTTATTTTAAATTAATTATTTTAAACTTTTATTTTTTCCCAAATTAAATTGAATCCCTGTCTTAAATTTTCAGATTGATTTTTTTTTTTTGTTTTTGATATTAGACAATGTTTGTCGAAATATTGCAGAAGTCTTTGAAATAAGTGCTGTTGACACAGACGTATCTGCTCTATACACACTTTCGGGACTGTTACAAAGGAAGGTTAACCATTCACACCTTCATTCTATTTCTCTTCGTGGTCAGATACTAGTTTGTTTTTTTTACATTTTTGTCTTTTTTTTTAAATTATAGCTTTATTTTTTATTGTTTATAATACAGGTCGATTCGAAATATACAGATCTTCTATTCCTAGTCAGTACGACTAATCAACGTAGAACAGTAATGAAGAACCACATGAAAAGCAACATAAATTTTCACGGTGTCGACAATGTTATACAAAAGATTAAAAAAGAATAATAAAAACATATAATTTCATAAACTTACAAGCACATCTGAATTAGACATTCAAGTATATGTTGATATCAACGACTATAGTGGGGAAATAAATGGAGATCTATACGGATTTATTGACATTATTCCAGTGTGTTAAGAACCTTATTAGTAAAAATTAAAAATACACAAAGATTTAAAAACCAAACGTGTGTAAGAAATAAGAGTTTCTATATAAAGGCAAAACTGTTGTGTTACCCAAAATGTCAATTTTATATTTGTCATATGATGGCATTATTAGGGTATAGTTAAAATTGAATTCCATTATATTATCAATTTTCACAATCCTATCAGTCATATAAGAACATTTTTAAAAGCAATGATTCTATTTGTGATCATGGACTCTAACTAAAGATTCTATTTTTTTACTATGAGTTATATCTGGAAAACTAACGATTAACTCGAACTAATTAGCCTAACTGAAAATAAAGTAAGAGTATATGGTTCCATCAGGTTGAACTGGAAAGCCTTCTTATTTTTCAACCAGGGAAAAATGCTGTTTTTCTGATAGAAACCTTTCACTCATCTGCCGTATTCAAAGAATACCGCCTTTTAAGGTTACCTTGTTTCTATATTTAATAGAATTCGTCTATGTTTTTTTTTTTTTTAATAAGCTGAATAGTGTATGAGAAACGCAAAAACAGCCTATTCTGTTTTAACTGCGCCCACACTGAAAGGCAGAACTACTGAATAGATGAATTTAAAAACTCATGATAGACATTGACATGATAGCTAACAGCTCGTAATTTGAATGAGGGAACATCTTTATTCAGGATATGTGCTCAATTCGACAAGACATTAGCTGAAAAACTTATATCATAAAACAAGTACGTGAATAATAATACATAAATCCTTAAACACGACGAGAGTCAATAGATTACATGTCAAAAGGGAATCGGTAACGAGAGGATATGTCAGTCAAGTCAGCAATTAATAAATGACATAAAACAATGTAAAGAAAGACTTGTCATCACAGATGTTGCAGTAAAATAAACAAAGAATTACTTGCAGCATGCCCATTACTTAAAAATGAAAAAAATTATAGACAGTATGTGAAGAGGGCAATTGAAAAGAGAAACGGTTAATAAATGTGCGTTTGTATTCTAAAATATCAACTTATTCTGACGTCAGCATATAGAAGACACATCAAAATAAATGTATAGGTTACTGATAAAGAGATAACATGAGGCGTGAACTAATATAGCAAATTGGTTCATAAGGTTGAAATATATAGGCAATCACATGATTGATAGGGGAGATAATCCATTGGCAATTTGACAAACAAATGGTACTTGAACAAAGAAAACACAGAAGCTATATAAAATTATAGCTTTAAAATTCTATAAAATTTTGAAAGTCAAACGGAAGACACCATAAGAGACAAAAAAGAACACTACATATTTCTAGCAGTCAAGCATTCTGGGTAAGATGATAAACTGCATCCGCGTCCCTGAGTAAGAAGATAAACTACATCCGCGTCCTGCTTATGACGATAAACTTCATCCAACAGCAAGGCTTCTGATCAGGAGGTTTTGAGGAGCGTTGAACCACCTCTTAACTGTTGGTGTTTCCAGGTCCACCCTGACCGCGGATGGTATTTTTAAGAAAAAAACTATTAACAGCTATAAATTTTTGAGGAAAAATATATTACCAGCAATATTTATTTTTGAAAAAATTATTACAGCAACACATCTTTGAAAAAAAAATATTACCAGACATAGATTTTTGACAAAAGAAAATATTACCAGCAATAAAAATTTTGTCGGCATTAAATAACCCATTGGGGTTGATATACCGTAAAACAAAACAAACCAACCAACCAAAATCTAGCAATCAAGTGTGGAAAAGTTTTCAACTCTTTACTCTTCTTGTTGAATACAGAGTAAATTAAAAAAAAAAAATCTGTGGAATGTAACAAAATTGTAGATCATGTACGTAACGATTGAATCCCTAAATACTGTAACACTGAAATCAGTTCTAGAAAAAGATTTGCAAAGATAGCAAGAAGTAAGACCTACTATAGTATTAATAACATGCTGGATAATTGGAGAAATTCGCTTTTGCTTAATATCCAGCCAATGTCTTCAGCTCATTAGACAAATCGTCGAATAGAAATAATCAAAGTAATAATAATTTTCATGATAGATTTAATACTTACAATAATAATGATATTGATGAATAAGAAGAAAAGGAAAATTTTAAGGCAGAATAAAATTAATAACCGCGTCACTAAATGGAATAGAAATATGAAATCGAGCAAATAAAACAAAAACGAAATAATTAAGCATTATTAACCCATTAAGGACCCGCCGCCATAATTTTAGGAGGGTCAACACGAATCCGTTATTATTTGTTTTAATCGACTAGCCTTAATTCTAATGGCAACTGCGAATGAAAGAGAATTAAAAAGATTTTAGAAGGAATCAAAACGGGAAAAAAGGGATAAACCTCTTCTCCTGTTCAAATGACTTAGAAGGCGTTTCAACCAGACCATAGGCGAACTTTTCTATTTCTATTCAGATAAAATAAATAAATAGTAAATGAAATTTGAGAGTTTAGACGGACACGTTAGAAGTATAGAGTTGAACTCAATCTTTGAAGGAACTGGAAAGTCTTTCTTAACAGGAAACAAAGGATGAACCTCTATTCTTGTTCAAAAGACCGAAGATGTGTGCGAAGACTTTTATTAATGCTGGATGTTTATTTTTATCATTGATTCTGGAATTCACGGCGAACATGAATGGTTCAATTCACATAAACGCTTTTATATTCAGTTTGCCGAAATAAAACTTCTCTAAATTGGTATGATTTCGTTGTTAAATGACTTTTTAATTTCATCATATAAAAGCACCCTTTAAAATGTATTAATTATCCATGACTGTAAAATACCTTCAAATTAAAAATGGACAAGTACAGATTTCTATAAATGCAGACAGAAGATAAATTGGAAAATATTACAATAAAAACAAGAAAGTAGTAGTCACATATTTAGGTAATATTACAATTTACATTCAGATATACATTTGCAATCATTAGGCATACTCTTTGTTTAAAATGGTGTCTGATAAAAATCTGGTAATTCAATGTCTTTTGAGTTCTAACATCTACAAATGATTACAAACTCTAATGTTAAACATCCCCCGAAAAAATTAATAAAATGAATTCTCAGTTTCAAAACGCTGGTGTCAATAAGGACACAGACCCACCCTAGCATGTGAGTTCTGTTTTGTCCTTTCCCAAGTTAACTTGCTATCTAACCCATAGCTGGGAGAAGGAGATACGGATTTATACTTTTCCACAGGCTATTTTTCTCGAAAGTGAATTCAAGGAAGACCAGCAGAATTTAAAAATGACACGCCGATTCATTTTCCTCACTGTTAACCGCTACTCTACCTGCGTATAACACTGAAAATATTAAATAAATAAATATGAAAATAATCAAACAGAAGCGATTAAAATGATTGTCTCACTTGACCATAAAATTTTGAATCATCACTGAAAATACATAAAAAATATTTTAAATCGTGAATTAATTTGTTTTGTTATCAGTAACACACCAGAAAACTCGTTATAGAAACGGGGAAAAAATTCAACGCACGACTAGGAAAAGCCTCATATCACAATTTCATTTCATCATGAAAAGTTGGAATGGTTCCAGTAAAAGTTTTGAAAATCCTATACCAATCTTTAATAAACAGACTGAAGTGTTTCAAAACTATAAAATTAATTTTCAGACATAATTGAAGGCTGGATGAATTACTAAGTGATTCCAATTTTTTTTTTTTTAGCCTAATTTTCATGCTCATCTTGCACTTGTCAAATGGCACATGTAAATTCAACATTGATTTCAATACGAAATCAAGTCCAACCGCTTGAACTTGGTAAATTTCCATCAGCTCTCATTACTTCGCATTTAAATTGGATTTAGAAATAATAGGTTTACCATTCTATTTTTCCTCTAGAACAACCTGTCATCTTTTTTTCAAATGGGAGCTGTTATTTTCTTTTGTGATGAAAGTGCACTTTTAAACACTTGTTATTTAAAGACACAAGGTTTTCATAGATGAAAATCGAGTAAATGTTTTCTGTATTCCTTTATGAATCGTTTCCCTTTGTCTGTTTTAATGTCCATATTTGATATCTTTATATCTTCGTCCATGAATGTATTCTTTTATTAGGATTGCTTCCTTGGGGCAAATCAACAACGAACAGATATTTTACCGCTGCTGTCATTACGGTGCACCTGTTCACTTATTGTGATAAAGAATCATCAAAGACAAGAGCATAAATCAAGGAAAGACGTTATACTTCTAGAACATGAAATCTGTCAAATACCGCAAAGAGAAAACACACCAAATACATTAAATTTTGCAAGCATAATTATATTTAAAGAAATAACAGCTAAAATCATATAACAACTTCAAGGTGTCTGGAAAATGGAGGTTAGTCCTACCTTTATTTAGTTTTTTCGGTCTATTGTCCTCATCTTTATTGCCATATTCATAACGTTTCGACCGTTGTACGTTCCGGCCTTCTTCAGGTGATTGTCGTTTCGAATGCCTTTATTTCACCAATATATATATATATAGATATATATGTATATATATATATATATGAAGCAGTCATGGCTTTTGGGGCAATGTTCCGAGGTTATATGAATACTTACATGAGTATCGCTGCAGAACTGAGTGACTCTGGTTTGTGTCTCTTTCGTCATCATGGTACAGTTGGTATGACATTTGCGTTGTATCGAAATGGCCCGGGTTCGATTCTCGGTAGTGGATGCGCACTGCTGATGAGTCCCAGATAGGACTAAACGGTCATCCAGTGTTTTCTGCTTTCTGTTGATGCCTATTCTAAGATCGACGAATTACTATATATATATATATATATATATATATATATATATATATATGAGGCATAGTAAAGTTATGTGTTAAAGTGTTCAATAACATGGATAGAGCGTATGTAAATATAAAAGTGGACATTCTGACTGGGACGCGTTCCGTGATTTCCTCCGCGATGTCCCCTGGGATGGAGTCTTTACGCTCCCCGTCCATTGTGCTTCTGAGGTCTCATCCTGGGTTAAAGCTGGAATCGACGCTTTCATCCCATCAAGGAAATATAGGGTCAAGTCGAGCTCCTCCCCCTGGTTCTCTGCTGCTTGCTCAGCCTCCATCGCCCACAGGAACCACTACTTCCACCTATACCGTAGCGACATGTCTGACTGCAATAGACGTCTCTTTGCCTCCGCTCGTAACGAATGTAAGCGTGTCCTCAACGATGCTAAGTCACTATTTGCGGCTCGAATGAAGGAGCGTATTACATCTAGCAAATTTGGCTCCAAAGATTACTGGCGTCTCTGCAAGAGCGTATTGAACAATTGCAAGCCCTCTATACCGCCTTTATTCAACCAGTTCGAAGTCCTGACCTCCTCTGCTGTCAAGGCTGAATGCTTTGCTCGGAAATTTTCATTCAACTCGACGCTCGACTCTTCCGGTGTACCCTTACCCGACTTCCCTATTGAGTGGGTTAAACATAACCCCGTCTCTGGTATTGGACGTTATCTCCAATTTAGACCCCAACAAGGCTAATGGTGGAGATGGGATACCAGCCATTGTCTTGAAGAAATGCGCGCCTGAACTAGCGTCCGCCCTTTCTAAACTATACAACTACTGCCTCAAGGAATCTTGTTTTCCGGACTTCTGGAAGTCCTCCTCGATTGTTTCTGTCTTCAAGAACTCTGGCGACCCCTCTGACCCTTCTAACTACCGTCCTATCAGTCTCCTACCCCTCTTCGGCAAAGTCTTCGAAGCCCTAATCAATACCAAAGTGGTTAACCACCTCACATCCCATGATCTGCTCTCAGACAAGCAATATGGCTTACGCTTTGCCCGATCTACAGCTGATGTGCTTACGGCCATCACTGAAACTATATACCGAGCGCTTCAAAATAACGGGGAAGCTCGTACCGTGGCCGTAGACATCTCCAAAGCGTTTGATAGGGTTTGGCATGCCGGCCTTCTTCGCAAGCTTCAGGGTTATGGCATTACGGGTCGTTTGTTTGACCTAATACAATCATTCTTGTCAAACCGTGAATTGAAGGTCGTTCTCAACGGATTCTCCTCCAGTTCCTATCCCACGAACGCATGTGTTCCTCAAGGCTCCATCCTAGGCCCCACTCTATTTCTTATCTACATAAACGACCTTCCTGACGCCATAAATTCCCAAGTTGGCATCTACGCGGATGACACCACAATTTATTCCTGCCTCAAAAACAAATCTAGTGTCACTGACAAAACTAACCTGGCCGTGCGTCTCGAAAAGGACCTCCAATCGGTTGTGAACTGGGGCAGGAATTGGTTGGTCAACTTTAACGCTTCAAAAACAAAACTACTCTCTATTAATCACCACAGAGATCCTTCCCCGTCCTCCATTAGAATGTCTGACGCTTAACTTCTCGAGAGCAACTGCTGACCTGAGATGGAACATATACATTGAGTCAATTGCTTCGTTCACCGCCAAGTTGGCTCTCTGTGCCGCGGCAGGAAATTTTTCTCCTCGGAATCGATCCTCCAGATCTACAAATCAACAATTCGCCCTTGCATGGAGTATTGTTGCCATATATGGTCTGGTGCCCCTTCTGTTTGCCTCGGGGTTCTTGATAGGCTCCAGAGGCGGATATGCGATATAATTGGCCCTGCTCTGGCATCTCGTCTACAGTCACTCTCTCCCAGACGCGTCGTCGCCTCTCTCTGTCTGTTCTACAAATATTTTCATGGTAATTGCTCCGAGGAGCTACATTCACTGGTTCCCAGACTTCATGAGGCTGGCATCACGCTCTCACCCCTTCACTGTCGAAACTCCTAAATGTAGCCGTCTAATAGCTACATGCCTCGCACCTCTCGCCTCTCTCGCCTGTGGAACTCCCTTCCCTATTCCAGTTTCCCTGAGAGCTCTAATCTCCAGCTATTCAAGTGTAATGTCAATCGACATCTCCATTTGCCTTGATCTATCCAGTACCCTTCTCCTCATACTCTCTTCTGTCACTCCTATCTGATCTCGATCTATATTTTCTGTAACCCCTTGCGTCCTAGTGGCTTCCCGCCTTGCTTGGGGTGAAAAAAAAATTGAAGTCAATACTACGTGTGGCTGAGGTTGTATATGTGATCGTGTGTGTTTGTGTGCGAATGAAAATGACTGATATGAAACATTCGAACATATGAAAGAAAGAATTTGTGCATGTTCTTTTTTTTTTGGACATGTCACGCTATGTGCATTCTGAAAAAAAGGAGCAATTCATTATCTTGAAAACTTTCCTACTCAGAATCTGTGTACTTACATTGAAAAGTGTTTTACAGTTAATAAAATTTACCAATAAATATCCCTGAACAAATCAATGGGATTTATAATGAGGAAATGTGTTTAAATGAACTGAAAATGTGGCTTTTTGATATCAGATATTAAAATGACAGAAAGATATGATGTGAAAAATGAAGCATGTGTATAAACAAAATAGTGAATACCGTATTTGACGGCATATAAGACGCACTGATGTATAAGACGCAAGCCAATTTCAGCAGGGAAAATCAAGAAAAAAGTGTAATTTGTAAAATTAGTAAAAATATTAGTAAATGGTACAGCCTAGGCTATATTTATCATGTATTATTTTGGTTAAACAAGCCATGATAACAATTAAATGAAAAACAGTAGTAAAAAAGAACACGAGCCTATAAAAATTTTATTATATCCAAAGGTAAGAAAACCAAAGTAAAAATCTAGCAATTATTGCAGTTGAGCAAATCAGTACAGTTACATTAAAATTTTATTCATCTTGAAATCCATAAAATTCGTCGTCTTCGTTATCAAAACTCTGAAACTCATTTTCAATACTACTATCATCGTCGGTAAATAATGCGTCATCTTCCGTTCCATTGAGAGCATTACTAATGCCACACATTTTAAAAGATTTCACTACAATTTCTGGTCTAATATTATCCCAAATTTGCTTTACCCATTCGCAGACGTGCAATGGTGGGTATTTTTTATTCTTTGCTGTAAGTGTAAAGTCGTGATCAGGCATTGCCATCCACGTGTTCCATTGCTCCTTCATGTTTAAGTCTAAACTAATAGAAGTTGCCAGGTAGCTAATTTCGACCGACTATCGCGTATTTTAAACCTACGTATGGCATATAAGAAATAGCCTGCCCTCTAGGAGATTGCATCACAAAAATTAATAAAAAAATTAAATGTTTAAATCGGCCAGACACGCACCAAACTGTCACGCAGGTTGACATGTCAGCTATTGAAACTTAGTGCATTTCGTGCATGTATCGACTAACACATCACGTAGGACGAAAACAAAACATCAAATAAATAACAAAATATGCTACAGTATACAATGCAATGAAAGTCGAGGAAAGCTAAAAATGCTTATTATGCAAAATAAACAGCCAACATTAAATAAAACATCATTCAATATATATATATATATATATATATAGTGTCATTTGAAAGTGGCCTGACGATTGCGTCTAGCATGAAACAGAATGTCGCCTGTAAGTGTTGAGTTCAATGTTCAATTTTACACACGCTCTATCTCTGATATTGAGCACTTTATCACATAAATATAGCACACCTTAAGACTATATTTCTTCTTTATATATATATATATATATATTTATATATATATATATATATATATATATAAAAGATTCAGCGTGAGTAAAAGTGAAATATATAATATTCCATATTCATGGCTATAATTTATTACATTAGAATTGTAATCACGATCCAATTCATCAGACACTCAAATTTCTTTTTGAATTTGTAGGTCTAATGAATTGGCTCGTGATTCCAAATAATAAATTATAACCATGGAATATAAATATTTGAGCCTTTCATATATATATATATATATATATATATATATATATATATATATATATATATATATATATATATATGTGTGTGTGTGTGTGTGTGTGTGTGTGTGTGTGTGTGTGTGTGTGTGCAAATTAATATCTCAATAAATTTTAGTGTTGTGTTCCTCACATCAAAACAAGGACAAATGTCCACATAAAAATTTGTCCGCAAATCATTCAGTTTTTTTAATTATTAAGTTTAAAGAATGTTCACGATAGATGGCGCTGTGTTGCATTTGTCATTTGTGTACATGTATGGCTAGATTGTTTTCAAAGTTTATTGTGTGTAGTAGTGAGTTAATTTAGAAGTGTTCCGTTAAACAATGGTAGGATATTCATATCGCGAACAGACCAGGTAGATAGGATTTTTTTACACACACCTGCGCAAATGGTAATGACCGCGAGGCTGCACAGCTATATCACTTTGTATTTCCAGACCATATATATATATATATATATATATATATATATATATATATATGTATATATATATGCAAATTACCTGTGATTTGTTTTTTTTTGCTGATGATGCTGCTCTTGCTGCGACATCCTTCGAGAAGGCCCAATATCTTCTAAATCATTTCTCTGCTTCATGTAAAGCCTTTGGTTTTACACTTAGCATAAAGAAAACTGAAGTAGTGCACCAATCTTGTCCTTCTCCGAAGCTATTCTGTGTTTTGAAACAAAAACCACTAGTCTACAAATTTACAGACAGACACTTGAAAGTAGAAGACAAATCACTGAACTATGTAAAGTCTTTCACTTATCTTGGTAGCAAAGTCAGCTACAGTGGATCTTTAGATGATGAAATCATGCATCGGACTGGTAATGGTTCTCGTGCTTTCGCCAAACTTCGCCATCTCTTGTGGAATGAGCGGGGTATCCGACTGTATTCAAAAATTCGGATTTACAGAGCCGTTATCCTTGCCATCCTTTAGTCGTGAACTCCATATAGGTACCATATATTCCAGCTGGATGTTTTCCATAAGCGCTCTCTGCGTGACATCTGTGGAGTAGCCTTCATGACAGGTCATCCAATGTAGACCTGTTTAACAAGTGCGATATTTGAGGAATCGACACTTTCCTCATACACTCTCAGTTGAGGTTGACTCGTCATGTCTTGAGAATGTCTGATGACAGGATATCCAAGACCCTAATGCCAGTTAGATCAGAGGTAAATGAATATAGGACACCTATCTTAGATACAAAGATAAGCTGAAGTGAAAGTTGTCAGCTGTCAATATCATTCACCCTTGAGCGCTTAGCCTTGCAGCCGTTAGAGTGGGGATCAACATGTTTTAGTGGACTCAATTGTTTTCATCCTGCTAGTCTGAATCATCTTCAAAAAGCGAGAGCAAGATCTAGAAGGTCAGCCAATCTAACAATCCCACAATCTTCACTCTTGCTCCATATGCGGATTCCTTTGCAAATCACCTGCGAGTCTATACCACACGCGAAAAGTGGACTGAGTGCAGTGCAAGCTCAATTCACTATAAATAAGCTCACGCACAGGTACCTCCTTTGACCTTTTTTCGTGCTTTTCCGTGTTTTTTTTTTTTTTTTTTTTTTCTTTTTTTGATGCTTTCTTACGAAGCATCACTTTACCTAACCTATGTCCACTGGCGATATACGTTTTGGCGACGCATACAGGTTTAACAAACTGGGAGTATGTAGCTCGAACGGTGGGCAGTGGCGACTCTTAACTTATCTTAACATCGCTTCAATTGTCTAATAGAGGCAAAAGGCATGATTCGGTGGAGTTAAGGCTGTCGAAGCAGCCTTTCTAGGAGAGAACTGCTTGCTTCGTGCGGGGATTAGAAAAGGTATCCCAAACAAATGCTTTGCCTAGTAATCTGGCCAGTAGCCACAGCTGGCGGATTGTTCATTTAGTGGTAACAAAAAGACAAAAACTCGACATTATCAAAAAATCACAAACATACAAATCGGTTTTCCACCTCCGTTGGCATGAAAGTTGCATGCTGGAATGTATGAACATTACTTGACAATGAGCTGTCTGAAAGGCCGCATCGCAGAACTGCTCTGTTGTCCAGGGGGCTTTCTCTTTATGACATAGACATCGCTGGTCTCTCTGAGACACGTCAGCTCACAGAGACATGCTCTGGTTATATTTTCTTTTGGAAGGGGAAACCTGCTGATGAAGCGAGAAAACACGGTGTAGGTTTTGCCATCAAATCCTCCCTATTAAAAAACTTCCTTTTGGTAAATCAGAACACATTATTTCTGTACGTCTTCCTCTGCGACAAAAACGTTTTGTCACAATCGTGTCGGTTTATGCCCCAACCATGGACTCCCCTGAAACAAACATACTCTCTTTTTATGATGAGCTAAGGCAACTCTTTCTCAATATCTACTTGGCGATTTCAATGCGAGAGTGGGGAGGGATTCTCAAACTTGGAAATGTTTAGGTTCACATGGAGTGGGAAATGCAAACAGCAATGGCCTTCAGCTCTTGCTGTTTGGCAACGAGCACGATCTTGTGATTTGAAACACGTGGTTTCGTCAGAAAACAAATACAAAGGCACATGGCAACATCCACGTTCTAAACATTAGCACATGATTGATTATGTTATTGTTCGTCGGCGTGATCTCCAGGATCTTCACCATGCCAGAGTTATGAGAGGCACTGAATTTTGGACGGATCATCGCCTGGTAAGAGCCAAAATGAAACTTACAATCCGCCCCAAAGCACGACATAGCACCGCATCAGGCACAAAAAAAGGAAAAAAGCTTGAGGTTTCAAAATTGTTTCATCTCCCTGAAACAAAGATCATCTTCCAGAATGCACTTACCTCTACCGAACTAGATGAAACAAATTTATGGGAGGATTTCAAAGTGAAAGTGCTTTCAGCGGTTCATGACATTTTAGGAGTTCGGAAAAAGAAGTGCCAAGACTGGTTTGCTGAAAATTATGAGGAAATTGATGCACTTCTTGAAACAAAACGCAATCTTTTCCAGAAAACCTTGTCATCAAGTCTATCTAACCCAGCAAAAATGGAAGCTTCAAAAACATACAAGGATTTCCAAAAAGTGGCACAAACACATCTGCGCGAAATCCAAAACCAGTGGTGGGCTCAAGAAAGCAGAAGAGGCACAACTTGCAGCAAACAGTAAAAACTCGAGATTGTTTTACCAAATAATCAAAGAGCTCTATGGTCCGCAGCAATCAACTTTTGCTCCTCTCAAATCAAAAGACGGTACCATATTGAGACAACCAGAGGATATCAAGAAACGATGGTGTGAACATTATAGCGAACTCCTTAATCGTCATCCAGTCGTTGATGTATCTGTACTAAATCTCATTAAGCAACACGAGCCAATTATGGCTCTTGATGAAGTACCTTCCAGAGGTGAGATAGAAGTTTCTGTGAGTCAAATGAAAAACAACAAAGCGCCAGGAATGGATGGTATAACAGTAGAGATTCTAAAGAATGGTGGTGAGAGAATGATCGATCTCCTGGAGCAAGTCATCCAAAATGCATGGGGAAGTGAAGTACCTCAGGACTGGAGAGATGCAATACTTGTGTCTTTGTATAAGAAGGGTTCCAGTTCGGACTGCGGCAATTTTAGGGGTATATCTTTGCTGTCTACTGTTGGAAAGGTTTTTCAAGGATTATTTTAAATAGATTATTCCACACAATTGTCAATGGAATACTACCAGAATCACAGTGTGGTTTCCCGTGCAAAGCCGCGGCACTGTGGATATGATTTTCAGTGCTCGGCAATTGCAAGAGAAGTGCAAAAACAAAAATCTTCCGTTGTACCAGTGTTTCATTGACTTATCAAAAGCATTTGACACCGTAAACAGATCAACTCTTTGGAAGATCTTATCAAAGCTGGGCTGCCCTGAGAAATTTGTGGGTCTGATTCGTTCTCTTCATGATGGAATGAAGGCGAGAGTTAGCTTTAACGGCACTCTATCTGAAGAAATACCTATAAACAATAGGGTCAAACAGGGTGACATTTCTTCACCCATATTATTCAATATCTACTTCGCCATAGTCTTTCTCGTGGACTTCTATGAAATAACGATATTTACATCAGATATCGGACATCTGGCAGTGTATATAATGTCCGTAGACTGCATTCTCAAACAAAAGTCTCTTCCTCATTGGTGAGGGAGCTGCTCTACGCGGATGACTGTGACATCGTTGCACATTCTGAAGATGAGCTGCAATGCTTTATGAACCATTTTGTATCTGCATGTAACTCATTCGGTTTAAGGACCAACCAAAAAAAGACAGTCGTCATGTATGGAACCAACTATATTCGTTGAAGGAAATAAATTAGACGCAGTACATTCTTTTGTATATCTTGGGAGTACCCTATCTGAAGGATTCAGCCTCAACAGAGTAATCTCTTTCCACATTGAAAGGGCTTCTTGGTCTTTTTCAGCACTTTGAAAGCGTCTGTGGTCCCAGCAAGCTATCAAGTTACATACGAAAATCATTGTGTACAAAGTAAGTGTTTTGACGGCCCTCCTGTATGCAAGCGAAACATGGACACTATAAACATCAACTAAAACTTCTTGAGGGCTTCCATCAACGGTGTCTGAGACAGATACTTCATATCACATGGCAGTCCCATGTCTCAGATACAGAAGTATTAGTGAAAGCAGGGCTACCAAGCATTCAGTCGATGGTAATGAAAAATTGTCTCCGATGGGTCGGTCACATTGCGCGTATGGATGACAGTCATCTACCAAAACGGCTGTTCTATAGTGAAATGTGGGAAGGAAAGAGAAATGCATCAAAGCCGAAGAAGAGATTTAAGGACACAATAAAATCTTTTCTGAAACAATCTGGACTATCTGTAGACCAATGAAAAAAATGGCTTTGGATAGAAATGGCGGAAACTAATTCACGAAAGCATTGAGTCCTTTGAGAATACCTGTATGCAGTACAGTGCCTACAAACGTCTGATTCGTAAAGGCGAACAGGGTCCAGCACCGGGTCCACAAATTCACCACGTTAATTGTGACATATGCGGAAAATTGTGCCTATTTTTGCCGACTTCAAAAGCCATTTGTGTAAATATGCAAAACCTAGTGTGCACACGAATAATGTCACTGTGAACAAAACTGATCGGGTATGCCAATTCTGTGGCAAAATTTGTCGCAGTTTGGTTGGCTGGCCTGAAGAGTCACCTGCGAATACATAGAATTTGAGAAGAGTCGGAGGGGGGTGAGGGCATGAAATAAAGGAGGTGGTCACGCTCAAAACCGAGAGGACATCCACGATATATATATATATATATATATATATATATATATATATATTTCTATGCTAAAATTAAAAATTCTTGCTGTAATACAACACATTGTTTATTTTTCTTCTCTTTATAAAAGGACATAGGATTGTTCGAAAATTTCGAACGAAAAAAATTTTCTTAGTGCTTCAGTTTAGTCAAAAGGCTACTAATATATAATATATATCACCAGTCTTATTGACAATATTTTTATCATTTTTTTTCGTTTTTATTCCTCGTATTTCATTCACCGACCTATAAAATTCACATACATACACACAAACACACACGCGCACGCACAAAATGACACACATATAAATATATGTGTGGTAGTTTGTGTGTAGGTTTGCGAATTTGTCATATACATTATGCGTATGCCTACAAATGTCAAATCCTGTTTATATATATATATATATATATATATATATATATATATATATACAGGCTATATATATATATATATATATATATATATATATATATATATATATATATATACATATATATATATATATATATATATATATATATATATATATATATATATATATATATATATATATATATATATATATATATATATATATATAAAGCTTCATGTATAAAACTATACTGATTCAGTCACATTTTCATAAGATGTTTTCCAGCCGCTAATATAATTCTCCATATGGATGGAATTAGTTTACCCGGAAATACTGCATAAATAACCAATCGTATATTTAAACGAAAACAGATACTCCAATTTATATTCTAATGAGCCTGTTTGACTCGTTTTTTTATTTTTATTTTAATAGAGTAACAAGCAAAATGGAGAACCGAATAGTTCGTTTTATATCTCCCATTTATTTTCATGGATAGATTTTTAACCTAATGAGATAAAGATAATGGATGCTACTTTCCTGTTTTCCTCCTCTTATTTGCGATAATTATTCGTTTCGTGAAATAATCGACCATTTGCCTCCATTAATTCTGGATTATATGAATGAATGAGCTTCCATCAAAAGCAAGTTATTGGTAAGCTATGCATTTTTTGATCCGTTATTAGTCAATATTAATCTTTTGCTTTACATATATCAGTTTCCAAAATGCCCATAGCAAAAAAAAAAAAAAAAAAAAATGAAAGCGATAGTTGTTATGGTGTTATTTTAGAAACGTAAACTATAGAATATGACTTCATATGTTTTCTTCAAATTTAAAAAAAAAGAAACTACTTTCTCATGAATTTTCAGCATTTTGGTATAATCATGTGCTAACGGGAATGTTCCAAATTTAGTCAAAATTGAATCTAATACAGGAAAATAGTGACAATATTTTTTTCTCCAGTCTGCTAAATAAAAAAGTGTGTTTTGAAATGGAAAATGTTAGATGCTTACTCTCCCCAGGGCTCAAACAGATTCTATGGAAACGATGATTAGGACTTAACTACCTTCATCATCAAAAACTAATATTACCAACTCAGCGTTTAATGCCGACAGAAAAAAAAGCATTTATCATTCTCTCTTCTCCGAGTTTGAACAAATTGTAAATGAAATTATTAATTGTAATAATGATTAAACATTGTGAAAATAATGTACAAACTGAAGCTACTTGTCTGCAGACAATGGTCATGCTACCAAATATAAAAGCACGAACGGCATCGTATTCAGAATCAAGAAGATTTGTAAACAGAGTTCCAATTCTTTGCAAACGTGTATGGAATTGGTTCTGAGGATTAATACAACGAAGAGGAGGCAGGCTTCGAATATCGTCGGTTGAGGGTTAAGTCCTCCTTTCAATAAAGAAATTGTCAACGCACTGTACACAATGGAGAGGAAAAACCGGATTAGTGACATTTGTCGTTCAGTTCGTAATTGGAAGTTAACCCTTTGAAACAGAAAGGTTATTTCTATTCCACGGGGGAAAACATTCGAAAAAGAAAAGTTTACTCTAAATACGTTGAATCTTGAATGGTTGAAGATTAACATCCAAGCAAATAGAAAAAAAGTAATGTTTGTGGGACGACTTATCGTAATCTCCGTTCATCACGAAAGAGTAGTGAGTTCGGTTCTAATTTGCCACCGCTTACTTGTAGATTTTTGTTAAAAATTCTGTTCCTCTTAGTCATTACCACTTACATTTAGATAATAAAAAAATGAATACAAATTAGATTGCACTAAGTGTATTTTCGTTCAAACCTGTAAGAGACTAAAGAAATAACAGTATTAATCTCAGACCTCGGTACATATTTTTAAATGGCCACGTTAGATGCAGATTATGCATAGCATCCAGTCCTATCATAATTGCTTTCACCATCATCTACATACTATCTTATTCGCTGATCACTGATTAAAATGGCTTCAAGCGAATGAATCCTTTAGAACTTACAGAAGACAGTCCTTCATCAAACCTTTTAGACAGAAGATACAAGGCCACAGACATAGCTTTAACTAATAACAAAAAAAAAAAACATCTCTAGAAAATTTCAAACAACCGTAACATAAATTATGTGCTAGAAAGGAAAACAATAAAACCAGCTGTTGAATTTCCACATCACTTTCAGTAAAAGGTTGGGAAGGAATCTTCGATTATTACTCGAATGTGCCAAAACAATTCCAAGAGTTGAGAAATCTAACTTCCTGAAAATCTCTTGTAATTAAAAAATAGCTTTTTAATTAAAATATCTTATAAATTTCACACCACAATAAAGCTAACATTTCAGTCAATGAAAGCCGAATATTTCCTGCCGGAAAAAAAAGGTTATTTTCAACATCACCATTACTAGATAACTATGAAAGAAAGCGTTTGATAAATACAATCAAACGAGCATAATTATGGTTATATTCGTCAGTATGGTACATATTTTATCCACCATTTTGTGAGATCTTTGTCAATAAAACAGTCGTTTATTACTACATGAGTGAATATAACACAATATTATTTGCCTCTATTTCTGAAATTAAATATTGTAACTATTTATATTATTTACATTCTTCGGACTATTGACATCATTTTTATTGTCATATTCACGACGTTTTGGCCGTTGTACGCTCCGGCCTTCTTTAGAATTTGACTGTATTTCTGAGATGAGGTATTGTAACTATTTACACTGTTCGGACCGTTGACATCATCTTTATTGTCATATTCACGACATTTCGGCCCTTGTACGTTGGACTATATGTTGGAATTTCAAACCGAATCCTTTATTTAGTCCAGAGGCGTAGATTGATCTAGTTCCAAGAGCCATGCCTTTTTTGGATATCTCACTTTTAGTTAATATTATATGTATATTGAGGAAGAAGAAATAGTCATGGTGTTGTGACATTTTATAAATTATACACTGGGCGGATGAATCAATAGTGATAATTCTTCCTGTCATTTTAGAACGACCATAGAAAACATTTTGTATAAGGCTTTCGGATTGTGAAGTGAATGTGTAGGGTGAAAAAAATAAGTTTGCAAATCTTTTGTTCTGTAGAACAAAGGAATCAGGCAAGAAATGAAATGAAAGCAGAAAAACCGCCTTTACAAAAAATTTAACCTTAAAAACAATGATGTCTCATCAGAGCAACACATAAAATAAAAAGATATCTTCACATTTTTCCTGAGAGAGTACACACAAAATATAATGAGATGAGACCGGAAATATTTTCTTTATCCACAATTTGTTATTAACACTATGATTTGTCCCTACAATAGAAAGACATTACACGATTTTAACTTATGAAATGTATAAGTATGCAGTGACGAATCGGAGAGCCGAGTTCGAATTCCAGCCAGATCCATTACATTCACTTACATGCAAATACCCTTGGGAAAGGTATCAGTCCTTTTCTTCTCCACCCGCCAGGACAGACCGGGTTCTATAGCCTTGGATGGCAACTGGTCTACCGCAAAAAGAAATGGCAACCTACTGCGGGAAAAAATCTGCCTTGTCAGTCATGTATCATATCACTCATGGCACATAACTGACTGAAATATTCCTTTAGGGAAATATTTAAAACTCCATACCGAAATAGCTAAAAACTGCTTCTGTTCTTGTTATCAAATATTGTTAGGAGGGTTTATTCGTAACTCATTTAATTCCCAAAATCGCTTCTGTTTGAAGATAGAAAAATATTTCTGTATAATATACTTCCTTTTTATTTTAAGAAAGGTGAATCTGCGTCTCAAATGCAATGAAATGTATTAAACGGAATTTATAAATGAGATGGAATTTTGTACTGCGTTGATAGCGATCAAATGGACACACTCTACTTGAGAATCATCTGTATTGACCCAAGCTTATGATCATCAATCTCCTCAAAATATACGAATTTAGTCGTGAAATTAATTAAAACAAGCTTGATTATTTTTTTTCGTTTTAATGGATGACTTCTATATAACAAACATTATTTTTGAAAAACATATGACGGGCTATGAAATTTGTATACACTAAAACAACTAGGAACACAATTAATTGTAGGAACAAGTGAAATAAAACATCATTAATCGTATGAAAGGTCGTTGTTGAGTTTAATAATAATATGATTATCATGATTTTTATACGGAGAGATCGAAAAGGAATCCACTATAATGACCTCCTTCCGAAAAACAAGAAAAATTGTGGATGATACTCACACATAGATGAAACAAGTGCCGAAAACCATGATAAACGTAATTTCTTGGCAATAAAAGTGCAATGTAATATCAAAAATTTATTAGACTCTATTTTTCTTTCACAGCCAACCAAAATTGCTATTGTGTATTAATATATTGTGCACATTGAATTGTCATTTATTTCGCTCTTTACTTAAATATCTTAAAAGAAGTATTTTATAAAATATACATAAAAAAAACTGTTCACTGCTCGACAAAATAAATTTTTGGATGATGGATTATCAAATTACTTGAAAGATAGAAGAATTTAAGCCAAATTGGTAAATATGTTGTTCAATAATATTTATATCGAAGAAGGTTTTTACTTTTTCTTAAACATCTGTCTATATTTCTGAGTTGAGGTATTGCAATTATTTACATTGTTTGGAGTGCTTTACTCATCTTTATTGTCATATTCACGATGTTTCGGCCGTTGTAAGCTCCGGTCTTCTTCAGGATCTGTCCATATTTCCGAGATGAAGTATTGTAAATATTTACCCTATTTATATCGTTCGGAATCTTGTACTCATCTTTATTGTCATATTCACGATGCTTCGGCCGTTGTAAACTCCGGTCTTCTTTAGGTGATATACGTTGAAATTTCGAACTGAACCCTTTATTTAGTCCACTGGGTTAGATAGTTCTATATTCCTGTCTCATGCCTTTTCTGCATATATAAGTTTCTATTTTATTCCCTTTAGTAAATCAACTCCCCAACTTTATCCACTGGTGGCAGTGAATAAAAACTTAAGTTGAAGTAATCCATTGACTCGCCCCAAAGAGTTATAAGGCCAATACCTGTTCACCGCTGAGGTGAACAAAAAAACAAAACGTGTAGAGTTGATGGAAAATAAAGGGAAATAACTGAAACTGAGATATGCAAAAAAGGCATGGCACGTGGAACTAGAATAGCCTACCCTGGTGGGCCAAATAAAGGCTTCTAATTGAAATTTCAATGTATATCATCTGAAGACTGGGACGTACAACAGCTGAAACATCATGAATATGAAAATAAAGATGAGGACAACAGTCCGAACAATGTAAATAGTGTAAATATTTTTACTTAATAAACTCAACGTAGATTGTACGATGCTCAATAAGCAAACGTTGAGTGTATTTACGTAATCGCAAATGAGGATGGAAATAGGATTAGATGAACGTGTCAATAAAGTTTAAACACAGATTAGTCGATTTTATTGTATTTATAATTTTAATCCACTCCGTTTAGCTCAACATTTTGATAGCGCAAGCAAATAGCACAAAATTATTAATAAAAAATACTCGCTTGAATTCACATCCAATATTTCGCGAACTCATCTTTTATCATTTTCATTTTAACTACTTGTCCTCTGGAAACCTCGAAGAGCGAGTGTAGCGCAGATCTTTGATTAATCTGCCACTCCTTCCTCGAAGATTCTCTTCACCATCTTTTTTTTTTATTTCTGAGTAAAAATAATTTATTTCGAAATATTTCATTGACGTATTTTGTTGATTTTTATATTAGCTTTAATTTGAATCCATCCACGTATTTCTAATTTTTACAGCCTGGTCACAGCTTTATTCCAATTTCAAGCTGTTTTCTGTAAAAGCCAAAGTATGTGCTGACCTGTAAAAAACGAAATATATATATATTGAGATTGTGCAAAAATGCAGGAAAAGGCTTCATATAAATATTTTCATAATAGTCTAGTTAATTTCATAAAAGTATCAATGGGATTTGGTTTAAAACATTTATATTGTCCTTATTCGTTTGACTACTAAAATCCATGCCAGTGAATTATAAGAAAAACAATGAAAATGCTGTAAAAATAATAAAAAAGATTTCTTCTATTTTCAGTGGACCTTGAGGACGTGCATGATCATGGATCTCCTCAACTTCCTGATATTTGCAGCACGTAATAAGGTTTGCTTTTTTGTAATACCTGCTCTATCAATCACTTATCCAAGCTCATTAGGGAAGGTATTCCCTGTTATCCTACTGTTCATATTGCCTTCAATATGTTCAGTGAGTGCCATATTCTCTAAGTATTCTCTAATCATTATGCATCAAAAAATTCCAATTGTCTCCTTTAAATTCTAAGTATAGTCATCTTTTTGGTTTCCTTTTTTCTTAAAACCTCTTCATTACTTATAAATTCTGTCCATAGTATCTTCAGTATTCTTCTGTAGAACCCCAGTTTTGTTGCTTTAAGTCTCTTCTTTATATCTGAGGACAGTGTTCAGCTTTATTTGTCATATAGAAGGACCGATGTTCCAGAACAGTTGAACATTCTTTTCTTTGATTCTACCGAATTTTTCTAGGTCCTTAATACGTTGCTTAGTTTGACGAGTTTCTTCCATTATTCCTATAAACCTTTGTATTTCGCTGTCATGTCCGTCCTCTGTTAAAATATCTCCTATATATTTAAACGATCGTACTTCCTTTCAAATTGTAGAGCACATATTGTGCTATACATTTTCTGTCACCATATATTCTTCTAATTGTAATTTAATACATTCTTCTCTCTTTCCTTTACTACCAGCTGTAAGGGTTACTTTGCTTTTCTTTCTGTGTTTTTTGTCAACACTGCGTAATCATAATCATCATCTGTTTTTAAAATTGTGATCGGTAATAGTGATTCGTACTAGACTTCTAATTCTCTTACGATTGTCTCACTTTTACTAGATGTATATTTGATCATACCATATTTTTTACAATTTCATCCATAAATTTGACCTCCTAGAGACTTTAGTTCAGGTTTGTACGTCGACGAAAGTTACTCTTAATTTCATCTTCCTTTTTGTTCTCTAGAATTACTGCCGAAGAACGGATCAGAGAAATATTGTAAGGTGAAAGAAAATTAAATAAAAAAATTGTTAAAAATTGTTAAAAATAATTTTCACAGCCTAAATTCATTTTCTGTTGAAAACTCAAATTTGATTGGTTTGTTAATCATTTATTTTTCCAAATATTAAAATTGCGAATTTCGTCTGGTTATGGAATCACATTAAAGTTTAGAGAAATAAAACTAAAAAAAGAGATTACGATTTTCATTTCCTTTAGTTAACATTGAACCCCAAGTGAATGTTTCCAAGTATTTGTAGACGTTGATAATGAAAATAATGTTGACTTTCTGAACCAATATTATTTATTCATTACAGAATTAATTGAAAAGAACATCATAACGAAACCTTCTGCTTAACAAATGCCTGTCATAGTCTCTGTTTTTAATTTTATAGTAATATATCAATAATATTCCATTTCAATAATAATACTTCAATTATTCAATTAAGTTTTTAAGCGGACAGGTTTAGAGAAAACAATGTTCAATGCGAAACCATATACGAACAATAGCCTCTACTTTAAAGTTTAATATGATAATTTTTTAATCGTTTCACCCAAGCAAGGCAATAAAGCTACTAAGGTATTACTGATTGTTGTATAATTTGAGAAAAAGACTTAAGGAGAGAGAATAATAAAAGAACAGGAATTAAGAAGACAGAAGATAATGATTGACATTGCATTTGAAGATCAATGTTGACCGGGAAGCCATAAGCTGGAAGAGAGTTCCACAGGCGACAAGTGTGATAGAAGGAACTGATAGAATATAACTTACAGCCATTACCTATAGCCATTTAAACAATAAAATGATGATACCTTATCGCCTATCTAGTATCGCGATTAAATTCATAAAGTAACATAGAGACAAGTCCATGAGAACAGGTAGCGTGAAAGGATTTACAGAAAAGGCACAGGCAAGTTACGTTAAGGCGATGAGAAAATGACTGATTGCCAGATCAAGATTACTAGCACTGCAGATTCCTCTTTGGATTTAACCAAGAATCTATATCTATAATTCTCAAAATGTGTGTGCATGTGTGTGTGCATGTGTGTGAGTGTGTTTGATCAGATGTTGTGTATGCATTTCCACAGTTTCTATCCGATTTCGTTGAAATTTCTTTTGTTTGATAGACAATTCTTCAGTGCCGGTTTTGAGTCCAAGTTGGCAGGAAAAAATTACAACCGTTAAGGTAAAGAAAACTTTGCGCAAAGGCAAAATTCAATGTATGTAAAAATAGCTTACAATCGATTTAGAGAGTTGAAACCTAACGCAAAATATTATTAGAATTACACAAAAATTATCGTCTATTATTCTTATGACGGTCCATGGAAGTGATTTCTTCCTTGCAAGATTGAGAATGCAAAAACGGCTCTTTTCAGGGCCAACACCCCATTAAAATTAATACCCCTCCATTTGGGAATGTACTTCAGTTGCATTCAATTGTTGATTTCTGTGTGGGCTGATTCAAACATAAACTGCTCCAAATGAACGGTAAAAATTCCCAGTAATGAAACATTCGGTTGAAAACGGGTTATACTGCTCGTCTCTAAATATGCAGCCAGCGTAACAAACTATATGTGGCAGCAATATTTAAAGCAACATTACTAGGAGCAGACCTAGCAATTAATTCGATGTAATCATTCCAATTCATGTCAGCGGTAAGCATATGTCCAAGAAGGAGCAAAGTGCTTTAAAGACTAGGACTGTAGAAGAGGATTTCCAACGAGTAGTAAAGCAAGAAGCATCAAGGTATTTATTGCGCAGTTCAACGAAGGCAAAAGATAGTTCAGGAGTATATTATTTCAGGGATATACAATCAAAACCACATGCTTTGTGTGTATCCATTTTAGAGATAATAAAAGAAACAATGGACATAATTATAGGCATTTCACTCAATACAGACTCAGTTTAAGTGGAAAGTCAAGAAAAATGCCCCAGATGAGTCAAGAGTAAAATCGCAAAATAACTATCCATCAAAATATTCTGCTTTATTAGCAGAAGTTATTAACACCACAAATTATACGAAGAGAAAAGAAATAGAAAACTTAATCTTATTCAAAATACTATTAAAGAGCCGGCAGTAGAACAAATTGTAAATCTAAAAACCGGGAATTTCAGCAACATTAGAATTTTAAGCTACTTGACGTGATGAGCCTTAAAATCACCAAACACAAAAAAAGTTCGCAGATGAATTTATAGAGAGAGCCAATTTTATATTATCGGAAAATTTTGTTTAATATATTACGGTTCTGAGAAGAAGTAGAGCGATAAACGAAAAATAATAACTTACAGAGTGCAATAACGAAAGTAGAAAGCCCATGAAAGAACCATCTTGTGACATACGAGACAGTTCCCTTGTAATTGGAGGTTTCTTCCCGATTATAAAAACAAAGTCCATATATATGTATACTAGAATCTTTTTGACAAAGAGGAAGCTAGCTGGGAACAGAAAATTAATTAATAGGGAGAAAGAATTTAGTATCTGTCTATATTTCTGAAATGAGGTATTATGTATACTATTTAAATTATCCTCATCTTTGTTGCCATATTTATTTTTATATAAATTCATATTTCTGAGAAGAGGTATTATGTATACTATTTACATTATCCTCATCTTTGTTGCCATATTTATCACAACGTGTCGACCGTTGTACGTTGTTATTTTTTCTTTTCGTGCAGCTGCGGAAAGAAATATAAAGAGGAGACAGGTTGCCCCTTTAAATTAAGGCTTCAAGAACACCAAAAATCTGTAAGTGGAAATATCAGGCGTGGCTGACCACATATGGAGAGAAAAGGGAGATCACCGCCCCCTGTTGGATCAGATTGAAATAATGGACAAAGAACATAATTGGAAAATTCTTGAACTTAAAGAATCAGCACATATGCTAAGCCACAAAAATCTCCTGAGCCGATCAATCATAGAAATGAATACAATGTGGGAACCAGAAATAAGGAGTACCAGAGAAAAGCAACATTCAAACCACCTGAAGTAGGCTGGAGCTTATAACGGTTGAAACGTTGTGATAAATATGGCAACATAGAAAGAATTTAGTTTCGCAAAGTGTGAAGACATCTGGAAGGAAACATTTCAAGAGAGAATTTTTTACACAGCAGAAATTGGAACGGATTCCAAGAAAATTGGCGAAAGAACAAGGCTAGTTGTTTTTTTTTTCTTCTTTAACCTTTTATAGCTTTTTCTTTTCATTATACCTGCCATAAGAAGATTTTGCTTGAAGAAAAAAAGGGTCAAAATAATTATCACTATCTATCATCTATGGCAATACAAAATAATACATGGCTAAGATTAAAGTATAATGTAGCCACAATGTTGCCCACCGTGAATACATGCATTGGCAGCTAGCCATGAGCTACATGGCAATACAAATACCCGGACATTAAGGGACTGTTGATCACAGCAGCCTCTTTAAGCGCTACCAAAGACTTCAACCTCCTTTCTCTCAGTCGGAAGCAGCAACCATGAAACTGCCAATCCGGTGCCATCATAATGCAAAATCGCAGCCATTGATCTGTCAAATCATCAAAAAGACAGTTAAATCGTAATGACCACAATAGAAAGAACAGATAAAACATATCCTAAACAGGAAACAATGGATAACCCTCTACTCCTGTTCAGTAAACTTCGAAATAAGACTGTGCTAACGATAGGCGAACGTATTAGCCTGTTTACAGCACAAGAGGCTGAGCGTTTTTATTGAGACACCATTTCTATGAAGGTTTGCGAAAAGGCACTTGATATCTTCCAGGCCTTCGATTAATATTTTTTTTTAAACCTTTTAACCCTAGAACACTAACCATCAATTAAAGTTACACCACTAATAACGATGGGTATATCATACCTGATTTTTAAAATATCAAAAAAATATTAAATATAAATCTTTATTTGAAATATTTTATATGCAGGCACTGCAAATTTTGTATTTTCAGTTAACATTAATAGGAACTGAAATACATATTTTTTAGTTAAGAGAATCAGGTACTGAAAATTGTAATTAAAAATAGAAAAATTTGCGCTGGGTACTATACACCCATGGTTAGTGTTCTAGGGTTAATGGTATACCAAAATTTAAAATTCAAATAAAATTAGATGACTTAATTTAGTTAAAATTAACAAATTTCAAGCTTAAATACACACACACAGATGAATATTTCACGCTGGATATCGAAATAAAGTCTTCGTTTTCAAACGGACCACTTATTCTTCTCATTATTATAGTTTCTGTTTTAAATGATGAATACTAGGAATAAATCAATAAATATGAAAACAATATGAATATATATATATATATATATATATATATATATATATATATATATATATATATATATATATATATAAACCTACTATTATATGTATATATATATATAATAGTAGGTTTACTGTAAAATATATATTAGGAGATCATTGTTGTTAACACTAATTGAATGATAAATAATAGGGAGACAAACGTCTAATCAAAAAGCATTAGTCAAAAATAAAGAAAAAAAAATAAGCGTTACAACAACAAAACGATTTCCTTACAAATTCCCACAATTACAAATTAAAAAAAATGTGCGTATTGTATGCGCCATTGTCGTGTATTTTAATCTCTCGTATACGACTTCTATTTGCCGGTATTAACACACGGTGAGGCAAACAACAAAATATATGTGAATGGTTTAGAAAGGTCCTTCGCTCAAGGGTTGGTGACACAGAAGCAACCAGGGTTACTTTTGCCCTGGCGTTTCCCTACAGAGGAAGTACGGGCCTCCACTCAACATCATATATATACATATATATATATATATATATGTGTGTGTGTGTGTGTGTGTGTGTGTGTGTGTGTGTGTGTGTGTGTGTGTGTGTGTGTGTGTGTGAAATATATAGAAAATAGGAAATAACTCGTTAGGTAAATAATCCAAAGTTCTTTAGTATTTTTTTATTATTTTAAAAAAATAGTGCTCGATAATTATATTGAAGTTTTCGGCTCTTGTTTTGAAACATGAGAACTCTTATGTAGCGTTGGAATCATATTTTAAATAAATAATTATATATATATATATATATATATATATATATATATATATATATGCACTCATAGAAACTTACATGCACAAACACATAAACACATACTTAGATTACAATCAGGATGTTAGAATAAAAAATTCGAATCGCTTATAATTATTATTATCATCATAATTATTTCTGTTTAAATGGAAACCAATCAATAAATAAATGTCCAGAAAAGAATCAGATTTATTTACAATAAATGCTTTCAGTGATATTTCGATATTAGATTTTAAGATTCGCTTTTAGTAACTGAATTTTTATTTAACTGAACTTAAACTGGATAAGACTCAATTGCACGATTTTATTGAATTAAAAGCGAGAAATAATTCAGCATCTTCTTTTTCAAGTTCACATGCGTCTATCTATAGACTGCAAGTCTGTCACATCCCTAAAGAAATTTTCACAATAGCCTGTCTCTAACAAAATGTGTATCAGTTGTGTAACATTTGTATAAGATGCGGTCTATGCCCACGATATATGAATATAAATATCAACCTCTTTTTATTCACCTCGAATCGTGAGTGTGATTCTATCAAACAGAAAAATGATACCGATGGAGCTAAATGAAACAAAAGATTTGTGATTTATGATTCAGGTCAAAGAATATTTAATCTTTTTTAATCTTAGGCTATTCGAAAAATTATGTCCAGAGAGAGAAAGCAGTGGAAATGTTGCTTGAAATAAAAGTAATTAGAATAGAAAGAACATTTTAAAATTGACAGCGTGGATGAAATTACATAGAAAATGATAAAAGGCAGTTAAAGATGACGCCCAAAACGGCGTCTGGTTGCCGATTTCATTTTCAAATTTGAATGCGATAAAGAATACAAAACATTAACGACAGCCGATAGGCTAGAACATCTTACTGAACGCAAATAGCTGACAAGACAGCCAAACTCCCAGCACGATATTTCGACCAAATTTAAAGATATGCTGAACTGATATAAAAATAAATATCCTTCAAACTTTAAAAAGATAACTAGGCAAAAAGAATATATGTCAATACTGTTCTTGAGGCCACAAAAATATCTATTTATAGTTATATAAAAATTCATAACACATAAATAATACAATAGATAAATGGTATACGAAATAAGTAATAAGAAACCAATGACTCTAGATCAGCCAAATCGGTAAGAATATATGAATGATGAAGGAAGAGAAAATTGAAATGTAGAATATTTGAAGAGTCATGAATTTTCCTGAAGGAACGCAGATCTTAGAAGAATCTTTGCAGAAAGGCGACACTCAAATCTTCGAATGATGACCAAAAACAAGACAAATATTCAATGATAATTTTTTTAATGTAATTAGTTTTGTTTTTTTGGTTTTTTTAAGCTACGCATGTTAGTATCGGTATGAAAATTTAGGAAAAGTATCGTTACCGATTTGTTGGAGAATTTTAAACTTTATAAAATAAAGCAGTAAAAACAAAATCATTGATGTTTGTAATCTACGCATATATATCGCTATTTTTACTGACGGCGAATATATATTCAAAGGAAAAAATTCACACAACTTATTTTGTTGGAAAATAGCTGAGTCAGTTTACAAATTTCATCATTTACTTCTATGACATTTACTTGATATAACTACATTCTTTCTTTGTTTCTTTCTTTTTGTCAGTCTGTCTCTCTTTTCTTCCTTCTTTTTTTGAGATCGATGCTATTGTTGTTGATGATGATGTCTGTTCATAGATGCAATCATTAAATTTGCTTTTTTTCCTCAAGCAAAATCTTTTTTTTTCATCCAAATTGAACCTCTCGTATTGATTTTTAACTTCTATTTTTGCTTGATTTTACATCTTTAAGCATCCTTAAAAGCATTTTATCTCAGTACAAATAGTTCACATCTAATTACGCCGAGCAATGTCTTCAGTCTCTCCTCATATCAACTTCCAAGTACTTCTTTTCCTTTATAAAATAATTTTTTTAGACTTAAAAATCACGATTTTGTTTTATTGCATTGAATCTGTTTTTTTTTCCTATTGAAGGGACCTCTGGATTCGTATCGAAACTTAATGCCATCATCAAATCAATTATTACCAAGCATTCTTATCTACTTAGGTTTTAATTTTTTTTAAATTTTAAAATGAGAAATTAGAACGAGTTATTTACTTATTCATTTATTTGTGCTTAGCATGTGCATAAAAAATTTCATTTCTTTAATGAAGATGAAATAAACTTACTAAATCCTTGTACCACGGAGACGAAACCTAAAAAAAGGAGGAGTTTTGGAGAATTTGAAATTTTCTTAGTTTCCATAATTGCATTTCTCTTTCCAGCATCAATAATGGTTCACAGAGTCGCGGTAAATGATCAGGGCAGCATATATCTCCCACCTTTTTTCTCTCTATATATATATATATATATATATATATATATATATATATATATATATATGAAGTAGCTATTTCTCATCAAATTCTGATATTAAGTCATTTTGTCAGCTTTTGGAAATATACTTACACATACACGCACAAATACACACAAACAAAATGTACATCTATATCTATATCTACCTATATATATATATATATATATATATTATAATTATTTTCTTTCTAAAAATATTGTTCCATCGCGACACAGAAAATCTCCATGTTTCAAAAATGAAACTAAATTTATAACTTTAATTATTAAAATTAAAATCAAAATACATAGACTCGTTCCATTGTCAAGCAAGGGGAATAAACTTTCAAACAATCTATTTAATTTATAAGCGTATACAATATTGATATTATGAGTTGTTTGGGTTAAGGAAAATCTACTTTAATTTCGGGGTGGATAGGTTTTAATTTCCCTAAAAAACTTATGTATCCAATATATGTTGCTTACAAAGTCAGGTTAAGTTTAGGTGTGGTTCTTCAGTGAGTCGTCTGGGTTTCCAATGATAAAAATATATATATATATATATATATATATATATATATATATATATATATATATATATATATATATATATATAGGGTGTCTCAAAATAATGTATACACTCTTAGAATCGTTATAACTTATTCAATTTATTTATTTTGACTATAAGATTAATACAAAAGAAAGAATACACATTTAAGGAATTTGAGAGTAAAATATACAAAAAGCATAGAAAATTAACTTTAATAAGATAAAAGCTACTTGGAGCAATGGCATAATATTCATATAATGATGAATTCGCATCAAGTGCTCAAACTGGTTGCCGTTCTATTCAATACACTTTTCATATCTTGAAGAAATAGACCTACAAACGTCCAGTATCATTCCCTCTGGTATTTGAGCACATACTTCTTCAATTGCTATTCTCATTTCAATAATTGTTTCAGGTTTCCTGCTTTAAACTTTGTCTTTTAGAACCCTCCCCCACAAAAAGAAATCCCAGGGTGACAAATCTGATGATCTAGGTGAGTATTCAACTGACCCTTTTCTTCCAATCTATCTGCTTTGCATATTTTCATCCCCATAAGTTCTCACATCACGCTAATGTATTATTAACTATTAATATTTAAAGAGTGTAGACATTATTTTGAGATGGTGGTACCGGATAATAAAAGAAAAAATGATTCCATCAGGAAAAAAAAACAGATATTTAAAGAGCTGGATTTCGACATTACAGTGTAAATGAACAGGAAAGTAAAACTGTTGACTGAAACTATTTTACTACTTAAGAAGCCTAATATGGCTTTGGGATACGTAAACACGACATCCTATCAAAAAAAGTATTTAAATGAAGAAATATTCAATGAAAAAAGAAAAATACGTATCTACATTAATAGAGAGGGGGGATATCAATCTATGTTTTAAGGACCAAGTCAGTCTCAGACCAGTTGATAAGAGAAATAGAAAAGCCCATCCGACCCTTCAACATGCAAGTATAATATAGGAAAATATTTGTAAGCTTTTAAAGAAGCATTTCCCCAAAACGTGCGGGCTGTACAAAACTATTTAATCGCAACACAGTCAAGTTGATCAACAGTTGCACTAGCAACCTAGGCAACATTATTAAAATGTTAAATAAAAGAAATTCAAATCTTGAAAAATATGTTAGGGGTAAAACTAAGGTCCGTCTTAATTGCAGAAAAATAATTGTACATTGTTTACATTATTCGGACTATTGTCCTCATCTTTGTCGCCATATTTATTACAACGTTTTGACATTCTTCAAGTGATTGGAATATCGAACTGAACCCTTTATTTCACTCAGTGGTGTAGACTGTTCTAGTTCCATGTGCCATGTCTAATCAGTTATTTTCTGTTGATTCCACTCTTCAAGTTCTCCACCGCCTTAACCAGGTATTGAACTCACACTCTTTGGGTCCTGTCACTGGATCTAACTAACGCCTTTATCCACTGGCGACAAAGATGAGGACAATAATCCGAATAATGTAAATAGTGTACATAATACCTCTTCTCAGAAATATAGACAAAAAATAATTGTCCCTTAAATGGGATATGTTGCACAGATCGTGTAGTTTATTGTGCCGAGGTAGAAAATGATAATGACAGTGCAAAAACATACATTGGTTGCACTGAGGGCCTATTTGAAAAGAGATGAAATAATCATACCTTGTCATTTAGAATACCAGAACGCAGGTTCACTGCAAAGCTAGCAAAATATTTGAAGTTTTAGTGAGAAAAATAAAAGAGGTCTGGCCATTAAATGGAATGTTTTAAGAAAGGCAAAAGCAGGTAAAGTAAATAACGGCTTCTGTCGACTGTTTCAGGAGGAGACATTGGCCTTTGCAACATATAAGTATGGTGTTGAGTTGTTGAATGAGACCTCTGAAATTATGGAAAAATGTATGTACATGAGGAAGTTGACTTGTAGGCCATACAAACCCGCGTGATGATGGTAAAAACAATTATAATATTTCCCCGCACCCCTCACAAATTCCGTGGCCGCATTAAGAAATTTAACATTGTGGTGTTGTAAATAATGATGTAATATATTACAAAGGCAACTGATGAGATATCTTTATCAGGTTTGTTCAATGTACTCAGTCGTTATCAAACTTTTTAATCACACTGCATTTGTATATTTCATGTATTCAGTTGACGAATGAGGTACTGTTAAATGAACCCTTAACATTTCCAGACTGGTGAATTGGAAGAAATAGCCCAATCGCTCGCCACATCTTTCACCAGATATCACTCACCTGGTCTTCTTTCTATAGGATTATGTTAAATACACCGTGTATCGAAAAAAAAGATATAGTACATCACTAATCTAAAGCAAAAGATCACTAATGCTCACTGATGCTATTGTCACCATTAATGACTTTATGCTACAAGGAATATGGCAAGAAATCAAATACTGTTTTGATGGGCTTCGCACATATATAGAGCGGCATAAAATTAGTTTTAAACAAAGTTTATAACAATTTGTAGACATTTGCCTGAGAGTGAATATTATTCTATGCAACATTATATAAATACATGCATGCAACAAATTATTTCTTCTTAACAGTTAATACATTTCAACTCTAAAAATGGCTAAATGTATAGCCGAAAGCGCTCGAATAAAAATAACATTTTGACAGTTTTTATGTAATTTATCATCTGAAAAGAAACAAAAATATTAGATTACACGAGAAACTGTATAAAGAAACTAAATCAAAGTACATTGTCTGTCATATTCAATGAAAAGTACAGGAAAGAAGGATTGCTACCTAAACACACGCACACAGACACACACACACACACACACACACACACACATATATATATATATATATATATATATATATATATATATATATATATATATATATGTATGTATGTATAATTAACATTGTCAAAGATTGACACTTAGATGATACATATTACCTTCAGCAGCCCGATATATATATATATATATATATATATATATATATATATATATATAATGTTAGAGGTAAATATACACTTGCATATGCAAAATATATAGATATATATACATAGGTGCATACACATACATGTATATTTTTTTAATAAAAAATTCCGAGAGGATAGAATCCAGGTAGAACTCAATTGTAGGTCTGATGAATTGGATCGTATTTACGATTCCAATGGAATAAATTATGACCATGGAATATTAGTGTTTAAGCCTTTTTATTATATATATATATATATATATATATATATATATATATATATATATATATATATATATATCGGACTGCTGAAGGTAATATGAATCATCTAAGTGTCAATATATATATATATATATATATGTAGGTATATGCAGACATACATATATATATATATATATATATATATTTCTGGATGCTTTAGCACAACTGTATCAGCATTGGTAAAACAGCTTCTTTTAAAGAAACGTTTTATGACGGCAAATAAAAACTACAAAATGATATTGACATCAGTGTGTGAACGAGAGTGAATATTATTCTACGCAAACTTGTTTAGTTAAATTTAATTAAACACTCTTTTGAGAGATTTCAGGGTGAATTATATTGCGTTTTAATTGCATGGAGGCAATCAATAATTACTTCTCAATAAGGAATCTCTATTAAACAACAAACTAAAAAATTTAATTGTGAACATCAACAGCCTATAAACAGAGAGAGAGAATGCAAATTGAAAATGTCTCCTGTCAATTAGAAAAAAATATTCTGGAAACTCCCAAAGTTCGTAGATTCAACAAAATAAAATAAGAATGAAATGACGGCATAAAAATCTGCCAAAGAATAAGAAGTAATGTAAGATTTACTATGCCAATTAAATATTGATTCCTAGAAAGAATTTTGAAAATAGAAAGGTTAGTGTGTTTTCGTGAGCATTGTATTTATTGCGTATATTATGAAATATTTATTTATTAATAAAATAAATTTTGTATAGAAAGAGAGATAAGAGAAATAAAGAGATTATGTTTGTTCATAGAATATCTAACATTTTTTTTTAATTTTAGAGTTTAGCTCTGAACTCTACCACATCAAAAAGGCTGTGTAAAATTAGGATTTATCTCTCTTTGAATTAAAAGTGAGCCCAACATCACTCAATGTTTTACATCCCTCAATATTTTACATAATTTTGTTAATTTAAATTTATTTTTTTTACTTCTATCCTGTGGTCCTAGCTGTAAGTCTTTATGCCACGATTTACTTTTTCTACAATTATATAAAAAAAAAGTTATGATAAAAGTTTGATTACACGGTAGCTTCAAAGGATTTTGGTGCTATTTATATATGCAATATGTCCGTAGACTCTTGTTTGATGGTGGGAGTATTTGCGTTTAACTTCTTTCAGAAGTGGGTGATGGTAGATTGCTTGTAAAATTATTCTGAACTGATTTTTTTTAAGATAGATTTGCTGTTTTATGTAAAACTGAATATTTTATGGCTCTATTAGGGATAAAGATTTTTGAGGAAATTTCAGAACAATGGTGATAGAATTTCTTTTCTTCTGACAGTAAAGACTGCTGTAAAAGATACATTTAGCACTCTGGAAACTCCTCTACTGAAATTAGATAAGCTTTGTACATGTTTATCTCTAAATAACACTTCATCTTTTTAGAGAATGATTTTAGATTTTCTATGTTTAGTTTACTTCGGTTTATATATTATATCGATTTCGACAGCTTTTATTCACTGGGCAAAACTTGGGCTGGCACAAGGACACACTATTTAAACTCGTTATTTTTTGTCCTCCACTCTCTGTTTTCGCTTTAGCACTAAACAAGCCTCTCTCAACGATTGATTGATATCAGAAAAGTTATATCTTAATAATCATTTATCGTGTTGCTTTACATTCATCTCCCAGTTCATTAAGATTTGCGGATGGTGTAATGAGAAATCGGAGAGTCAAGTTCGAATTCAATGAAGTTCTTTACATTTACCTACGCGCAAATATATCGATCTTTCTCAGATATGGGTTAAACAGTAAGACTTGTATCTGGAAAATAATTATCTACTCTAAATAACTGTTACGGTAACATTCATTTGCAAAAATGAATTATTCTTATACAATATTCAACTGGCTAATAAGTAGAATTAATTTTACAATAGAAAATATGTTTCGGATTTAAATAGTTTACAATAGGTGTGATAAGCTGTAAAAACAGATCAAATCAAATCCAGTTGTCATTGGATATACAATCCATCAGAAACGCCTTTCTGGCGAGCACGAAATCAGTTTTCAGCATCAATAGTTTTGCTCGAAAAACTCCGATTATTCGATCTTAATTAGGAGAGAATGAGTTGCGCAATATGGGTTAATAACTTTTTATTGGTTCGTCCACTGTGTACAGCATCACGCCGGAGTCTTTACATGAGGACCACTCAATCCGTGAACGATTCGTCCATCGGACAGTACTTATTAGATAACCCAGAATCTGCCGCTGAATACGATGACATATTTTTTTCTGCTTTACATAGAGCTCGCTCTGCCCACCACCTTCGTGTTCTCGAAGTTTTATATATTGAATTATATCAGCCTAGTCTATCTAGACATTCTATTCTTTCCTTGGGCTTATTTCGTAGAATCTGAATGATTATTTTCTATATGGAACCTTTTAATAAGTGTTTTTAATCGTCAGTTATTTACAATTAAACTTTCTTTTAATTCTGTTCCAATTTCTTCTCCTCATTCGCTATTTTTTGTAATTTTGTCTGTGGTTTTGTTCAATTACACTAATGTCTAACTTTTCAAAATGTGTTGGTTGAAAGGAATTAAAGATTTCCTAAAATGACGCCAGCTTTACTTAAATCTATGTTCTTTTACTGTGTGTTCAAGTAATTGAAGGTATTTCTTTGAGGTATATATGGGAGGCATTTTGGTAAGGAATTGATGGCAGGTATTTCTAGGAGGCATATGTGAAAAGTATTTCTAGGAAACATGTTAGAGGTATTTCTAGCAAGGGCATATGCGAGGTACTTCTGGGAGGCATTTGGTGGAGGCATTTCTGGGAAGATTATGTGGGAGGCATATGTTGGAGATATTACTAGTGTGCATATAGGGATAGTATTTCTGGAAGGCATATATGGGAGCTATTTCTGGGATGCATATGTTGGTGGTATTTCTGGGAGGAATATTTAAAAAGTATTTCTGGGAAACATATATGGGAGGTATTTCTAGGATGCATATGTTGGGGGTATTTCTGGGAGGAATATTTGGAAAGTATTTCCGGGAAACATATATGGGAGGTAATTCTGGGATGCATATGTTGGGGGTATTTCTGGGAGGAATATTTGGAAAGTATTTCTGGGAAACATATATGGAAGGTATTTCTGGGATGCATATGTTGGGGTATTTCTGGGAGGAATATTTGGAAAGTATTTCTGGGAAACATATATGGGAGGTATTTCTGGAGCGCATATGTGGACGGTATTTCTTGGAGACATATGTTGTTGGTACTTCTGGGAGGATTATGTGAGGGGTCTTTCTGGGAGGCATATGTTCGATGCATTTCTAAGAGGCATATATGATAGGTATTTATGGGAGGTGAATGTGGGAGATACTTCTAGCAGACATATATGGGAGGTAATTATGTGAGACATGTTGGAGGTATTCCTGGGAGTTACATATGGGAGGTATTTCTGGGAGGATTTAAAACAAAATGTCTTTTCTTCATGTTCCTGTTTCATTAGAAATTACAAAATACATACAAATTACATTTCAAATGCAGTTTTCTTAGTCAAGATTTCTGAGATGAGGTATTTTAACTATTCACACAATTTACATTGTTCTGACTATTATCCTCATTTTTATTGTCACATTTGCGACATTTCGGCCGTTGTACGCTCCGGCCTGCATTTCAGATGATATTTATTGATTTGATTTGATTTGATTCGTTTGTTTAACCAATTAATGAACTCGTTCTTGGGTCATTTAACGTCAAAATTTAATTTTCTTGGGAAATTGAAGTAACAAATATGATATATGTTATTCTGCTTTCACAATTGAATACATGGTAGATGATACACAGCTTTTGTTAAAATATGTTTTTGTGTGGACATAATTACTATAGACGATGATATGTGTGTTTTATGTTGTAGATTTGTTGAAGATATATTTTTCAATCCATTTTGAGTTCTTTAAGAAATTGCCTACTATTATAAGAATTAATGTCATGAAAGAGTTCTTTTATGTTGACTGTTTTCTTATTTGATTATGTGTAGCGGCATATCAATTTCTATTGTTATTAAATGTCGAAATTTAAATATTTTGAACATAATTTTATGTATTAGACTATATATATACTAAAATTTGTATTTTTGGTAATTTTAATATGAATATGGTATTGTAATTTTTATCTAATTTTTCTTTTATTTAATTTAAATTTTTATTGTTCAAATTAGGTCTAATTTATTTTATGTAATACAGTGAGACATATGTTGGAGGTATTTATTGTAGTTATATATGGGAGGTATTTCTGGGAGGTTTTGATATAAAATCTGTTTTCTTCATGTTCCTGTTTTGTTAGAAATTACAAAATACATACGAATTACATTTCAAATGCAGTTTTCTTCATCTTGATTTCTAAGATGAGGTATTGTAACTCTTCACACTATTTACATTGTTCCGACTATTGTCCTTATTTTTATTGTCACATTCGCGACGTTGGACCAATCATTTGGACACATTTGCATGAAGTTCTTTTTTTATCAGAGTTACATATTTATTGGGATTAGTGTTTTTAGTAATCTATTTGTATATAGATTACGTTTTTATACGGCCTTCCACGATTTTGCGTTCTCCCTGACAGGAGATGTTTCTAGTGTACTTTATATTTTTTCTTTCTCTATATCTCATTTAATTTGGCATATGCTGGGTGGGGTTAAGCCGCAGTTAACGCATTTGTACACATCATTGCACTTATTGGTCATGTGGTCTGGGTTTCGTTGGACACATTTGCCGCACACGGAAATTCCATGACAGGTGTCGTCGTGATCACAACATTTAACAGTTATAACATTGGAGAAGGTTTGAGATACAATTTTCGATCTTATCAGTGGTATAGCCTATTTTCACCTCTTCTAGAATTGTAGCTATATCAAATTTTAATATATATGTCTTTCTTTATATTAGTTCTCCCCGTTTTTTAATGATAATCTTCTTACATCGACGATTCCTTGTATTTTTTTAAATCATTTTTTTATTTACTTCCATGGAGCAGTGAGATAGCTCCCTGGTTCTTATCATTCCCCTTGAGGTGTTCAATGTTTTCTGACGGTAGGCCTTGGTTTTTATTTCACTGTTTTTCTTTTTCATCTTTAGAAGTGTTTCAACGTGTTTTTGCTTTTTATACATCAACAAGTGTTGTTCTATTTTTAAGGTTTTAAACGTTGTTTGTCATCACTTTAGAAGAGATTACTTTTTGTTTAATACAAAAAATGGGAAGAGTTTTGTAACTGTAGTCTCCTTTTCTGATTCTAAAATTATGAATCTTGGGAATGTTTACTCTCTTCTCATCCAAATCTATTTCTCTGTGCAGTTGCATGTTTTTTTTTTGTTTTTTGTTTTTTTTTTTTTAGAATTATCCCTATAATTATTATTTGGAGTTCACTGACTGGGCTTACCACCCGCCACACTGGGGAAGGAAACTGTTTTTTTATTATTAAATCCCCGACATTTGGTACCCAAAATTACTGCTAAACTGGTGTTCCTTTTGGTGTTCCCTCTAAATCGTTCCTTTTACGGAATGATTGACCCTACAGCCATAGCCTTCTAATTCGGGCGAAACCAAATAAGTACTTCACATAACCAGTAGATTGATCGGAACGGATATATCTGACCGCCTGTCTAGTCCAGGTAAGGGCCAAAGTGATATGTTCGGAATCAAAAGTATAAATTCGATTCCCAAATCCCTCAATCACCAGGATCCAATTCTCAGACATTGCGAATCGCCATCCAAGGTGGCCACATTGTGGAGTGGGGAGTCACCCCTCTGCAGTGGTGAAGTCAGTTTATTCTAAAGTCCAACTGTTGGAATGAGGTATTGTAACTATTTACATTGTTCGGACTGTTGTCCTCCTCTTTTCCCTCACATTCACGACGTTTCGACCGTTGTGCCCCCCGGTCATCTTCGGGTGATATTTGATGAAATTTCACACCGAAACCTCTATTTCCAACACACATGACCTGAAGAAGACGTTGGGAATGTATATAGCGTAAACAGCTGCCTCTATTTACGAAAAAATATGTTCAGTTCATATATTCTGTCAGAATGAGTTGTCTTTGGCGGAATATCAAAAATCTACAAAAATATTTCTTATTACAGTTTTCTTCTGCCTGTATTCAAAAGATTTGGGCCTGACTTCAAATGTATAATTCAACAAAATTGATTGTTTTTTACCTTGCACGATGTGGATATACCATTTTTGTCATGATACACCATCCAATATTAAATGATTTTATTGTTAATTATGTTATGAAACAGACTTAATTAACAGAATCTGTACAGTGTAAAAATTGACGGCATCGTTAAAAATTGTCCTTAACCATTGTCATTGTGTAAGTAGTTTTCTCTTCACCAGATACTTGAATACTGCGAGCTTTGCCATAATAGACTAAAGTTTGTAAATTTGTTTTTTTCTATTCTTAATTTTGTTAACATTTCAATTCTATAACTACTCTTTTTACATGTCGTTTCTCTGACGGCAAGATTTCAAGTTTAATTTTTATTTCTCTAATTTATTTCTCTATTTAAAATGCTAAATTAATTGGAAAATATATACAGTTTTGATACAGAAATAGCCATGAAAATGGCGACAAAGTGCCGCATTCTGTTTCTCTTTTAAACAGATTGCTGCCAAACGTAAGGGGAGCCTCGCCCTCGTAAAATAGATTTCGATTTCTGTTTCATTCAGATTACGTTTTTATGTATGTTTCATGCGCAATTATATTTAATGCCTTTTTAAATTAAATAAAGTTTGTTTTTGTACGGTTAAGAGATTAACATCTTTTTTTGTCCCTAAATTTATGATTTTATTGGTCAAAACAGGCTAGACGTTGTTCGGATTAAACTGTCAATGACTGTATTATTCTAATATTCCATTTCAAACGTTGTCAAATTGTATATATATATATATATATATATATATATATATATATATATATATATATATATATATATATATATATATATATATACAGTGGGTAACAAAAGTATTTAATACATTGGTTTTCTTACATATCTCAAAAACTAACAGATCAATAACAACGAAACTTATAGGAAATATTTAAATGAACATTGTCGATCAAAACATAGAAGGAAAATTTAAAACCACTGTTTTGAGAAACATTTATTAACAATAAATAAAATAACATATATGCAAAAGAATTTAACACCAATGCAAATATTATGCTAGAAGAGACGTGTCGTCATGATTCCTACCCATACTGATATGATGTGATATGTCGACCAATAACAGAACTGCACGTCACTCAACTGGCTATTAGATAACAGCTTTGAGACACTACAGCTATTCTGTTGCCACTACTGCAAGAAAATGGTGAAAACAAAAGAATTGTCGAACGACATGTGCAAGAAGATCATAAAGAATCACAAAGATGGTAAGGGATATAGAAAAATCGCTCAAGATTTGAATTTGCTTGTGAGTACAGTTGGTGCTGTTGTTCGAAAATGGAAAAAATTCGATACTATTGAAAACATTCAAAGGAGTGGTCGTCCCCGTATCTTAAATGAGGCTAATGAGCGATACATTTCCTGTACTGTGAAAAAAAAATCCATTTTCAACTCGTCGAGAAATTCAGAATGATTTGAAACATGCCGGAACTGAAGTTAGTAAAGATACAATTAAAAGATCACTGAATCGTGCAGGTCTCACTTCAAGATCACTGAGAGAGACTCCATTACTGAAACGCCGGCATGTACAAGCCCGTTTGAATTTTGTAAAGAAATATGAAATTGAATCTAATGATTTCTGGGAGAAAGTAATTTTGTCAGACAAAACAAAAATTGAGCTTTACGGATGAAAACTTGCGCACTCATGTATGGAAGAAAAACGAGCGGAATACGAGCCAGCAAATACCATCCCTACAGTCAAACATGGGGGTGGAAATATTATGTTGTGATGTTGCTTTTCCTCAAATGGAGTAGGAAAAATGAAAATCATCGAAGGAACAATGAATGCTGCAAAATACACTTAAATTTTGTCAACTCAACTCTTGAATAGTGCCACATCTTTGGGACATGGTCGTGATTTTGTATTTCAGCAAGACAATGACCCGAAGCATACTGCTAAAACAACTAAGAATTTGTTTAATAATAATGACATTAATGTCCTGGAATGACCAAGCCAGTCACCGGATTTAAATCCAATCGAAAATTTGTGGAAACTATTGAAGTTACGAGTTCATAAAAGAAATCCATCGAATTTAAACAAATTGAAGAAAATTTGTGAAGAAGAATGGGTCAAAATACCAACAAGTACCTGCAAGAAACTAGTTGAAGACTATGGGAAACGACTGGAGGCTGTGAAGCAGAACAGAGGCTACTGTACTGAATATTAGTAAAGTGTGTTAAATACTTTTGCATATGGGTTATTTTATTTATTGTTAATAAATGTTTCTCAGAACAGTGGTTTTAAATTTTCCTTCTATGTTTTGATAGACAATGTTCGTTTAAATATTTCCTATAAGTTTCGTTGAAATTGATCTGTTATTTTTTTTGAGATATGTAAGAAAAACCAATGTGTTAAATACTTTTGCTACCCACTGTATATATATATATATATATATATATATATATATATATATATATATATATATATATATATATATATACATGCAAGTCCGTGTGATTGTGTGCTTTTTAAATGACACAAGCATATGTAAGCCACTCATGCACAACACTAGTAGACACACATAAATATTACATAGGCAAAGTCACAAGAAGAGAGGCTGTAATAGAGAGACTACAGCTATTGTTTTACAATATAGAGTTCTTTCATTTTTTTGGGAGGGGGGTAGGGGCAAATGAAATACGAAAAGGTGATTCCTTAGTAATTCTATTTTAAGAAATTTGGACAGTAAAAAATAAACAATTATCCGTTCAACATGTTTCTGTGTTTTCCTCTTCCATTATGAATCTCCTAATGTTCACTTCCAGAAATATCTTCGGATGTGAAAAAGAAAGTGTTTTCTTACGAACAAGTCAGATGAGAATCTTGATTATATGCATTTTATATATTTACACTTGTCAGTAGATAAAATTATATTTATTTTAAACATATAAATTCAATTCTTCATTCATCATGTCTAGACAAAACTATAGAGAACTAAGATTTTATTCTATTTTATTGCTGGAAAAATAGCCAATTAGACGAGTGTTTATTGATCTGAAAGAAAAACGCATTCATTTTTATTCAGCGAATTGGATCGAATTAGTTGTTGAATGCCCTTACATTTATCGAAATTTGTCCAAGATTTTATTTTTGCTTCATCCAGATTATATTTCCAGAGTTTTGAGATAAATATAAGATTGCGTGATTTGATGGGTATATTTTCGGACGTCGAATTAGTTAAACTTCGGTGAATATTATGTAGCAATAATTATAGAAGAGGATAGCGTTTCTCTCCTAATATAGAAGCAAAAGTAAAGGTTATTTGATACTAGAACGATTTCTTATAATATTTTCTATCTACGCTTTACCTGTTTTTCCTAAATTAAGCTTTTGTGAGGTAATGCTTATATAGGGTCAATTGTTTCGTCCACAATGCTTGCATTTTTCTTTCGCTACTATTGCACTTAAAATTATTCGAATATATAGAGCAATAAATATTCTTCCTTCTCCTGGGGATTTGTTAAATGTCAACATTCGGAGTATCGGGATTCGATACAATAACATAAAATATTTTTGCAGGACTGCTCGTCAATCGTCCGTTTAGAATAATCGCACGACTTTCATTGAAAGAATAAAATCCAGTAGAAAAAGACAACGTAGTATCAACAAATAAACATTAATTTAATATAACGACAAGAATCTTAGAATTTGGTTGAATCTATTGAATGAGAAATGTCTTTTTTTCGTTTGGTTGTTAAAAGAGTTCTTGGATAAAAATATAAACTGTATTGCGTACATATGTGAAAATGGTGAAATATTGTAATGTTTGTTTGTAGAAGGGGGAGTACGTGTATGTGGGCTTAGTAGTAATGAAGAATACAAGAGATATTATTTAGTTCCTATTGTGAACTGTGGCACCCTAGTGTAGAGCGGTCTCTTCGTAGTTAGCAAGTGTTGTTGCTTTTTTGCTTGTGGATGGGAATATAGGATCATGAAGATAAGCAGCGAGAGTGACGTGGACTTTGGTGATATTTTCCTTTACCTGGGGTCAGACTTCTTGATTTTTATATTCAAAAAAATCGTCTCCTGAATTATACTATTTGTTTCTTCCTAATTGACCCTTAAATGTCACGTGATATGTCTTCTACTACGTCCGCATAGTATCTTTCTTAAATCATGATGACTAATAGAGCAACCTTCCTGATTTGTATTCTATGGATTTATCGGTGTGTTTTAAGAGGTAAGCACTTTATTGAATGTTATTGGTTTATGAATATTTTATTTAATAATTTAGTGAACATGACAATTCGTCAAAGCGACTAGAATCTTTATTGTATCTATATGTGTGCTTTTATCATCATCATCATCATCATTATTATTATTTCCGTTGGGTTTCTGTTGTATGCACTCTTCTTTCCGGGTCCAAACCAGAGATATAATCAGAAATGGCCTCATGACATTTCCATTGATCATTTTGGAAAAACAATACCCCCAAGATCACACACATTTTATAATAAAACTGTTCCCAATGTGCGAACTGTATTTGTGAATACATTTTTCTTTTTGTATTTCTTTAAGCCATTGTTGATCAGGAATCCTTTCAATTCATCTATCGGAACCTTTTCTAATTAACTCCTGTGTTCCAACTATAAAAGGAATATCCTCATATGCCACATTTTTAAATGTCTACTTCAAGATCCTTGTATTTTGCTAGTTTTGTGGTCTTTGATCACGAGGTCTGGGCGATTAGTTTTAATTGTTCTGTCTGCTTGTATTATAAAGTCCGATCAATTTTTTACAGGCCCCACCGCTGTAACCGAGTCATGGTGATGTTCCTACCAGTTTATTGCAGTTCCCTTCCCGTAAGATTTGCAGATTTTCCAGTGCAGATATTGGTCAACACTAACATGTCAAGTTTTATATTCAGTGAGTGCTAACACCATGCCACCTGATACAAGATAGTCAATTCTTTCTAGATATTTATCACAGAATCTGCGTTTCCGGTTAGAACTGTTCTTCAGTATGTGTGATTGGTAATTTTTAGTTAGTCAGCATTGGTCCTGTTCATCAAGCTTCGTTTTCATCATTAAACCCGACACTATATAACCAATGTTGGATTATTATTATTATTATTATTATTATTATTATTATTATTATTCCTTTGATTTTTGATGTGTACTCATTTCTTTCGGGGTCCCGCCCAGGGACCTGAGATTAGGAATGGCATCATGAAATTTTCCACTGCAAAAAAAAAAAAGAAGAAATATTTCGTAAGGTGTGGGCTGTACTCGGGAGAAGAATTTTTGTATTTCTTTAAGGCATGATCTTCCAGAAATCCTTTCGTCTACTGGAATCTTTTCCAACCAAAGCGAGGGTTCCAACTACAACAAGGATCGTTGATGTTCTAATGTGCCACATTTTTCAGATTTTGATTTCAAGGTCCTTGTATTTTGACAGCTTTTTGAAGACCTTCAAAGATACATTGCAGTCAGCCATATCAATAAGGAGGCACCTTTTTGAGTGCGATCTTTAATATCAATGTCTGTGCGGTTAGATTTGATTGTTCTGTCTGTGTGTATTGTGTAGTCCCATAAAATTGTAACAGGTACTATCTCCGTGACCGGGTCTGGGTGATGTTCACACCTGTTTCTTTCAGTTTCCTTCCCGTAGAAGTTGCAGATTTTCCAGTGCAGATATTGGCCAACGATGTCATGCCGGGTTTTATATTCAGTGCGAGCTAATACCGTGCAACCTTATACAAGATGACCGATTGTTTCTGGGTAATTATCACAGAACCTGTATTTTGAGGTAACACTATATTTGAGTATGTGTGCTTGATAATTTCGGTTTAACAAGCACTGATCCAGTGCAGCAAGGATAAAACGTTCCGTTCCAGCTTTTAACCCTGCACTACATAGCAAGGGTACGGGGTTTGTCTACATCAGCTTGTTTGGTACGGGCAGAGTATTGGCCACGGAGCGGTTTATCTTGCCATTGTTTCTGTATCTGGTCGGTTGCATTCGTCTTTGCTGTCTTTTTTAAGTATTTTGCAGGTTCAGCCGGTGTAGTGTGCTTTACTTGTATTTCTGTGCGCATTTGAAACTCCATTTTGAATTTGTTGGCTACCTTTATTACGGAGTAAAGATGCTTACTACTTTCGTGTTCTTTGACACATACCATCATCCAGTCTTCTGTAGCTTCCAAGTATCTTTGGAGGCCAATTGTTGTAGTTTTGTAGGACAGTTCTAGTTGAAATAATCCTCTGCCTCCTTCGGATCTGGGCACATACAGACGATCAACATCAGCCTTGGGATGATGCATGCGGTAGAAGAAGCTTTCTCGTTTTGGCGTCCATTCGCTTAATTTCATCTGTGGTCAAGTTAAGGACATTAAAGCTGTATTGCACCACAGGGACAGCCAAGATGTTTATGCCTGATATTCTGTTTTTTGAGTTTAGCTCGGTGTTTAGTACCAGACTCTAGTACTCCTTTCTTACCTTCTCCTTCATTTGGGTGTGTTGTATGCCATCTCCTTTGCTAATTCCTAGGTACTTATAGGCTTCATCGTGCTCCAGTTCCCTAGTCTTTGTGACAAAATCTAAATCTATTAAGGGTGTTTCTGTAATTCTACCTTTCTTGAATGTTACTTTTGTATTATTATTATTATTATTATTATTTCCTTTGATTTCTGGTGTGTACACATTTCTTTCTGGGTCCCGTCCAGAGACTTAAGGTTAGAAATGGCATCATGACATTTTCCACTGACCAACACATATTTTACATAGATAAAACCCTTCGTAAGGTGTTGAGATATACTTCTGGGAACGATTTTCTGTATTTCTTTAAAACGTGGCTTTCCAGGAATCCTTTCAGTGAGTCTTGTGGAATCGTTTCCAACCAATCCGAGGGCTCCAACTACATAAGGGATTGTTGATGGTCATTATTATTATTATTATTTTGATTGCTGTCGATCCTAAACGTAAATGAAGCTGTTTTGTCAAGAAAGATTTGAATAGGTTGCTATAAGGATATGAGCATTACAAATTTCTACAATCGTTTTGTATTTCAAATAAAGAAGAATATGCTAAGATTTTTTTAGTTTGAGTACCAGTATTCCTCCCCATAATTTCCAGTTCTCCTGAAACTACTGGAATAACAGTTGCTTTTAAATGTCACATAATTGTAATTTCACTCTACAGATACCTATATTTGGAGAACAAATCAAATTCTTCTGCTGAAATCTTCATCAAATCATATGACCATGTCGATATGTCCTTTGAAATCTCTTATGGTAATATTTGGTTTATTGATTTTTCTTGTATAGACTATGTTTAAATAAAATAAGTCTAGAATTGGTAGTAGTTCTTATTTATTTCAGACTTTTCATATAGTTTAAGTTTTAATGTTTGCGTATCTTCAATGAAGTTATAATGTTTACATTCTGTTCAGCAGCCAGATATTAGATAACCATCTGTCTCTTTACGCATATCTTCCGGTGAATTTGGGTGCGTTGAAATAGTCACAATGTCTAAGAGATATACGCTTATATAATTTCATCTATGAGTTTTTATATCGGTTAAAGCAAGTTTGTGCTCGAGCCTAGAACAATATATTTACGAGAAGGGCATTGTAAACTTCTCGATTCGTACGAAAAGTCTTACCAACTTAACCTGTGTTCAAATAAACAATAGTATTAATAACTTTTGAAGTCATAGCATAATAGAAACAAATATTTCAACATCACCTTGCATATATATATATATATATATGTATATATATATATATATATATATATATGTGTGTGTGTGTGTGTGTGTGTGTGTGTGTGTGTGTGTGTGTATTTTTGGATGAGCAATAGATAATCACAAAATGTAAAATTGTATATATATATATATATATATATATAATTATTTTTTAAAAATATGATTCCTTCGCTACATAAGAGTTCTCATGTTTCAAAAATAAGAGCCAAAATCTCGAATACAATTCTTAAAATTAAATTGGATTAAAGCATCAATCTCCGTTTCATCTTCAAGCGAAATTTTGGAATAACTAATCTTGAAATACTAAAGAACTTCGGATTATTTACCTAACGTGTTCTTTCCTATTTTTTCTATATATAGGCACACACACACAGACACACACATATATATATATATACATATATATATATATATATATATATATATATATGTATGTATGTATGTATGTATGTATGTATATAATTTTTCTGTTTTCATTTTGAAAAAAAGAAAGAGATGATTTTTCCAGCTGATTTAATGGAACCTTCAGCATCCCGACTCCAGAGTTTCTTATGCACTTTTATTTATATCCATTCACTCTTCATTGGGTTCAGCAATTGATCCATATACTTGAAAATTTTTTTTTCTTTTTATATCCACCTTTCTTTTTTGAAATATTTTTTCATATGTATGCATATTTTCCACTGCGTATTATTGCGTATATATATATATATATATATAGAATATCAAATAATTTGTAATTTTAATCGTTTTTTAGTTTCACTTTACTCCATTATAACCTATTCTATCTTTTTCTCTTTTCATCTTTTTTTGGACCAGAAAAGAAAAATGACATTCTGAGATATTATGAACTTTTTTCCCACTGTTACTATAATAAAAAAAATGGATGAATGGGTCAGAATCGGATTATTGTCAGGTTTAGGGTAGTAATGTGACGATCAAACACATCCCATTCATTCATGGCCGTGAAAAATTGTTTTTGATACAATAAATAAATAGTTACAATAAAAAAAGAATAAACGGTTTGTCGTATTTGCACAAGTTTTGTTGATTCTACATTTATATATGTGAACATACATACAAAAAAAAATACACCAACATGCAACCTTTAAAATTTCATAGCCCAACCAACCGTGGAGGAATTACATATAGTTTTTAAATTTGAAAAAGGATCAGTAAAGGGCTTAAAATGGAGCAGCCCTAATTTGGGAAACATACAATTTCTCTTTCTCCCAATTTTTTCTAAAAACTTATAATTACAAATTTAAACGAACTAGTGTTTTCGCCCCCCCCTTGATTTTCTTTAGAGTTGTTTACATGCCCCATTGTCTCTTTGTGGTATGTTACGAGATATCTTCATTTTGGGGGCGCCAGATACTATCATAATAGTGGCTTCAAAATGGTTGCTTGAAGACAGGTTTATAATATCCAGAAATTCATACAGATGCCCCTCAATGACACATGGCACAGTAGATAAAGGCGTTTGTTATGACCCAAACAGTGTGAGTTCAATAATTGGTTAAGGCGATGGAGAACTTGGAGGGAATTGAGAGGAAATTACTGATATCCATTTGACATGGCATATTGAACTAGAACAGTATATGTATGTGATAAATAAATATTCGACATTCCAACCACCTGAAGAAGGCCGGATATGTACAACGGCTAAACGTTGTAATAAATATGGCGGCAAAGATGAGGATAATAGTCCGAATAATGTAAATAGTGTACAAAATGCCTAATCTCAGAAATATAGACAGACTATAGTATATATATATATTGCCCGGAGATGTAACAGTAAGAGATAGATCAAGTATCGACCATCATAAAGACTGAAAAAATAAAATTGACAAAGATTATTGTTTAAGGTTGACGGACACGCATATATATATATTATTTTTTTTTATATTTTTTACGAATTGGTCAAACCCAAACACAAACAAAACATTGTTTTATATATATATATGAGTCTATCGATTGAATAGAATTTTATTATAAACAAATTGTCTTGTAAAAATGGAATTTTAAAGCATTCTGAATGTAAAAAATAAAGAAAAAATGTGCAAAAAAATAAGAAACATAACTCTCCAAAAAAAATGAAGTTTTGTTGAAATCGGTTGAAAAATGGTCGACTGGGAAATCCGATCCCATATATAAACGAACAAATACACACACACACACATCCACACATACAATAAAAACTTAAAATAAAATAAATCGATATGAGTTATCCCCCTTTAAATAAATACAGAATCGTGTTTTCAAATATTTCGTCACTTTTCCTGTTTTTTCCACTTTTGGTGCTGTCAAACCACCGCAAAATAATTTTACGCAGTCCTGTGAAGTTTTGTATAAATATATATATAAATATATAAAATCCGATCCAATATATAAAACGTACACACACACACACACACACACACACACACACACACACACACACAAAAAAAAAATCTGCGTTTTATAATATAAGATAGTGGCTTCATTGTCTGGCACCTTTCCTCGGCGTCCAGCAGGAAAAGAGAACGATTTCTCACAGTTGGACTGAATCCTGAATTTTCGCGGGCTTTCTCATAAGCGTTCCGTGATTAGTTGATCTTAGCCATTTAACATATTCGTTCCATATCTGTCAGAGCTGATAGAGAAGACGTAAAGTGTTGCTAGAATGGTCTTATCCTATTCTTTACAATTACATCACTTTTTTTTTTCCTAGTAAATTGTAAGTGAAGTTTCTTCATGCAGCAATTAAAAAAATATCACGTGTTGAGCTAATGAGAGGCTGGTAGTGTTATTGAGTCAGTGTATTGGCATGCGTGGAGTCTGCTGGCATCTCTCGAATTCAGTGTCTGACTGAGGAAAATTAAGTCGAGCGATTCATTTTTATAGATTTTTGGGTTTTCAAATCGAGAACCAATAAATGGAAGCCAAAATTAAAAAAGGATTTGTCTCAACTTGCTTGAACATTTTTTGTTCTTTTTTTAACCAATAGGAAGTTGAGTTTGGAAAAGTGAAGAATGATTGGTTAAAGGTTAATTTTGTAAGGTGCATCTTCCGGAAAGGAAGTATGGAGGATCTCAAAAGTTTGTTCTTATCTATATATCTATCTATATTAGTCTTTTCTTATCTTAGTTTATTTTGCATATCTAGGGACTATCTATCTTAGAAGATGAGGACAATAGTCCGAATAATGTAAATAAAAAATTGATAATGAGTCATCTCAGAAATATAGACAGATACACGAAGGGCCGAAACTTTTAATATGGTGACAAAGATGGATGACAATAGTCCGAATAATGTAAATAGTGTACATGATATCTCATCTCATCTTTGTCGCCAAATTTATTACAACGTTTCGGTCGTTGTACGGTGCATTGCCTTCTTCAGGTGGTTGAAATGTCGAACTGAATTCTTTATTTCGCTCACTGGGATAGACTGTTCTAGTTCCATGAATGTCAGTTATCAGTTATCTCCTATTAATACCCCTCTGAAAGTTCTCCACTGCCATAACCGGGTATTGAACTCACACTCTTTCGGTCCTGTCACTGGATCTAACTAATGTCTTTATCCCCTGTGCTATGTGTTCTTGTGTACAACGGCCGAAACGTTGTAATAAATATGAGGACAATAGTCCGTATAATGTAAAAAAGCGTCCTGTCATCAAATAGGATTCACGAAATATTAGATTAGGGCCTTTCCTCAGCTATATTTACCTGGCCTCGCCACTGGCTGAATGTGACACAAAGGTCATTTTAACGTGGGGAGCGCCGTATGCATACTTATGCATATGGGCAAGGACAAAAATTGTTTCTCCCATGGTCATGCTTTTTCGGTATTACACCAACCCAACCTTTTAGTGTAATGAGGAAGGTGCTGCCACAGAGTTAGAATATCCAGGGCCCAGAAACCTCCCCCATCTAAAATGAGAAGAATCATAGCTCCACTTACAGCACAGGGGGCGTTAACCCCACCCAGTAAACCGTCATTGGCTAATGGGTAACTCATGTACGAGGTCAGTGGCTTTTGGTTCATTGGGTTAAGATGGACTCCTGATCTCTGTTAAGTCGCATTGTGAGGCTCTCTCGTGACCTTCAGCGCCTCCGGGTGAATGTTTGTTGTGTGCAAGAGACCCGGTTTTTCTCATGACCGTGAGGATATACTGTCTAGGGGTTCGCCCTTTATTCAGCATATTTTGATGGTCGTTCGAGGGGTGTCTCTTGGCTAGTGAGCAAGTCTTTGAAGGCTGCATGTTCCCTTGTCTTCGCAGATCCGGCGGGCAGGCTTTGTGTGCTGGATGTTACTATAAAGGATAAGGCTTTACGTCTCATTGGGGTTTATGCGCCCAATAGTCCATTCTGAGCGGCCTGCTTTGTTTCGGCAGATCGAGCCGTTTTTGACGACTTCTCGTCAGGGTAGTCTTAGCGGGCGATTGGAATGCCGTCCTTGACCCCGAGATAGATCGCATAGGTAAAAAACGGGTACTAACAATCCTGATGTGAAGGCATTTCGGGACTTTATCGGCGGGTTTGATCTTGTCGATAAGTACCGGAATGAGCACCCTCAGGAGGTAGCATGGACTTGGACAACTAGTGGCGACTCGGCTCCTGGCTCGCTTGCGAGCTACCTGGACCGAGTGTTAGTTAGGAGAGTCGACGTAGGGCTCTTAGAGTGTCCAAGTTTCCACTATATAGTTTATACGGATCATAGGCTTGTCCGGGTCCGTGTAAACTTAGATAAGCTAAGTTAGAATGGCTGGTTACTGGAAATTTAACTGTTCACTTTTTTTGGTGAGCAGGATTTCCGGGACCAGCTGCTACTAATGATTCAGAGGGAACTGACGGGGGCGGTTGTGGGAAACGCCTGGTGGGGAAAACTAAAATCAAAAATTAGAACGTTTGCTGCCGATTTTAGCCGTCGGCTCAATCTAGATAGACGAGCGGCGCAAACGGCTTTAGAGGAAAAGTCGATCGGGCTGTTAAATCCCGTGTTAGTGGGGACATAGTCTTAGCTAAGGCAGAGTTGGCCTCCTTGCTTATCAAGAAGGATCAAGCTCTGGTAGTTAGGGCTAGGTTAAAAAGAATGTCTTCTGAGGCGACGAATATGGCCGCAGATTTGCGTGCAGAGGAAAATCGGAACGCGGCTAAGCGACATATAGCGTGCGTCACATTACCGGATAAGCGGACCGTGACTACAAGCGCGGGCATATGTGAGGCCTTTCGGCTTTATTTTCAGGATCTTTTTCACCAGGGAGCCCGGTCTGAGCTCTGCTCAGTTCGACGCCTATTTGGCTGACTTTCCCTGCCTTGAGGCAGCTGAAGCGGCTAGGTGCGAGGGTCCCATAACAGAGTCGGAAATCTGGGAAGCGCTGAAGCAGGTTGGCCTGGATAAGTCTCCGGGACTAGATGGTCTTCCTACGAAGTGTACTTGAGGTTGTCGCCCATTTTTGTTCCTTTGCTGCAGCTGATTTACAACCACTGGATGAAGCAGGGTCTTTACCCCGACGCTTCACCAGGGGTGGATCAAGTTGTTGCGTAAGGACAAGAATGGTGGGGGATGGGTTAGGGAACTTTCGCCCTTTAACGATGTTGAATACTGACTTAAAGATTTTGGCGAAGATCTTAGCCAACCGTTTGCAGCTTGTCCTGTCTCGTCTGATTGGCCCCGAACAGACTTGTGCTGTGAAGGGCAGGACGATTCAGGATAACCTTCATATGGTACGCTTGATCTTAGAACAAGTCGACAGTGAAGCCGCGCTGATCAATTTAGATCAGTCCAAGGCCTTCGATAGGGTTGACCATCGGTTTCTGGAGGCTGTCCTGTCGGCGGCCGGTTTCGGAGCCGACTTTCGCTCCTGGATCCGTCTCTTGTATGCGACCCCCCCGGTGCGCTGGTGGAAGTGAATGGGGTAAGGTCGGAGCCTTTCGTATTGTCTCGCTCCATTCGTCAAGGTTGTCCGCTATCGCCCTTGCTTTACGTTCTTGCGTTGGAACCTTTCCTTCGCAAGTTAAAGGCGAATCCGGTCCTGCGCGGAATTTCCTGCCTGGCGCTACCACCTCGGCCAGGTATTCCGCCTATGTTGACGACGTTTCGGCTCTTGTGTCGAGCAGAGCCGAGATTGACGAAGTCAGCAAAGAAATAAGTGGGTATGAGATGGTAACAGGGGCCAGGATCAACCGCGATAAGTCTGTGGGCTTGCGGTTGGGTGCGTGGAAGGGAGTTTCTCTTCCCGGACCTTTCCTCTGGACGGATGGGCCGATCAAGATACTCGGCGTCTGGTTCGGTCCGGATCTCCAGTTGGAAATGAACTGGTCGGAGGTACAAAGGGAAGGCCGAGGTCGCGGTTAATCTGTGGTCTCGGAGGAGACTTTCCCTGAAGGGAAGGGCGGAAGTATGTGTTTCACACATCTATCCGATC
>CAHIKZ030004979.1:9390000-9469837 GCA_903632075.3 Acanthosepion pharaonis | reverse complement strand
AACGTTGTAGTAAATATGGCGACAATGATGAGGACAATAGTCTGAATAATCTAAATAGTGTACATAATACCTCATCTCAGAAATCTAGACGGAAATAATTATATTTATCAACGTCTATATTTCTGAAATTAGGTATTATGTACAGTATTTACATTACATTACTATACGAAAACTGCAATCAAGAATCTTATCAAAGTTTAAAAAACAGAGCATATCCTTACAGATTCGATTTCATTAAAAATATATAATAAGACCATTATATTAAAACCCTGAGTTATGGAATTGTACTGAACATTTAATTACCTATTTCTTGTGGACAGTTTTACTAAGGGTTTCATATTCACTATACATTTTATCGTAGTCGTTACTACCACTTTTTATTCTCAAGACATGAACACCTGCTCTCCACTGAGAAAAAGAAATGAAACATCTAAATATGAATATGTGATACACCACGTGAGGACACTCCTTATTTCAATCCACGAGAATTGTTCAATATCTTATTCAACTTGAATGGGACCCAATAAATGAATAAATAGGTTGACTCTTTCTATTCATTGTGCTAATGTATCGATCTATTGTGTCGTTCGATTTCTGACATTCTTCATCTGAGGATGTTTGGCTCCTTACAAAAAAAAAAAAAAAAAAAATGTCGTCAATTCCCCGTCAAATTCTCTGATCCTGAATGAATAGAACACATTTGAATGTTAAAACATATGGCAGATTTTAGTTTCAAAGAATGGATAGAATATGCAACAAATTATATAAACAAGGTCACAAGATGTCTTGTAGTTGATGATTTATTTATATAAAATTATTTAGATATTACAAAAATAAACCCGAAGCTGCATATTATGATAAAATTTCGATCAAATGGGTGAAAAAGGCTGTGCAAAAACGTGATTATTAATAAAAAGTCTTATAGCATTACTCCATCTATTTTTTTAGCGAAAACAAATCTTTTAAGTAATATAATAATACACGCCATTTTTATTTGTAATATGTAATTGATGATAATTAAGTTACGTAATCATTTCACTCCAAGCAAAATAGGAATGCCACTAGTACGCAGGAGGTTAGAGAGATTGAAAGTGACAGAAAAGATTGAGTATCAGGATGATTGAGGAAAGGACAAAAGATGGGCGGAATTCAAGTAAACAAAAGATGACGATTGACGCTGAAAGTATATTTTTGAAGATTTTAGTCATCAGGAAGCAATTAAACAAAATTGAGCTCAACAGACGGTAAGTGCGAAAAGCAACTTTTGAAGTATTAATGGCGATTCATTTAGGTATTTCAACAGTAAACTGCTGGGATTTGGATGCCAATATAGTAGCACGCTTAAGTGCGTGTAATCGGGGCACCAGTGATATAAACTTGTCGTAGCAATTGCCATGAAAATATTTTTTAGTAAAGACAGAGGGAAACCATGCAACGTCGGTGAGAACGTGATCGAGATCAATTGCGTGACAGATACTTTTTTGGATTTTCAAGAACTTCGAGCACCAGACCAGATACGGCAACCGTGTTCAATGAACGGCCAAGTGGCAGATATTTAAATACGCAAGATGTACACTGACTGAATGTTTTTCTTGCACAACATAGCCACACAACTTTCCTTGCAGGAGATGCAGATATTGATTCGATCCAGTCGCTCTACTTCAAGTCAGTTGAAAACGTGAGACCAACAATGGACAGTGTGGTGATGTCCAGGGTTCTAACGTCAGTTACGCTGATGGCAGACAGAGAAAAATTTATCTAGGGTGGTTAAAAGGATGTTCTTATAAAACACCTAATTATTATTACTCATTAGATGGATTAAAATATTATTTAAAGTAGACTATTATCATTTTGTCATGCTTATAATTTTCGCTGTTCGTAAAGAATGTTTGAGTATCTCTCTTGTTATAACCACATTGTCGAATAATGGAGACTCCCTCAAAAAGAAAAGAAAATTTCTCTCATCGATAAATTTTCTAATGTAAAAAATTCGTGTTACACCTGTTACACATTATAATGAAAATTCCAATCAGGCAAGGCACAGCATGCCCTTCCCGCTATTCAATAAATACCATTCATTCTATCATTATGGCCATAGCCATGTTCATAAATTGTCGTGTTATATCGACACTTTTATATAGATGTCACACATTACGCCAAATTAATTCAGAAATATTTAAAAAGTCTTTCGTGTGCAAAGGTTTTATCAGATCAACGGTTAAAATAGGCTTCGAATAATAAATTATGTGCGTGTTAGTGAGGACCATCCTTCTTCAAACGTTGTAAAATGGCGCTACCGAATCGCAAACAAAGCACTGTGCCAAATAACAGAAGCCAAAACACTTGATGATCTTCAACAACAACTGAAATGTATGTTACAACTAACTCGAAGAAGACATAATGACCTAATCAGGATCTTGACATCCCACATCACTTCAAACAAAAGTTTAGGAAAAAAGCTTCCTATCACTAATGTAAAGACCAGTAAGAGATAAGAAGTCTACAAAAAAATTGTTTTAAAAGAAGTAATGTTGGACGATTTCCTCAAAGATGAAGAAACTCGAGGCGACAGAGATGTGCTTCTACAGAAGGATGATAAGGATATCATGGACCGAGCGTGTGAGCAACGATGACGTCTAAGAAAGTTTGCAAACAAGAAGGAGGTTTATACTTAATATCGGGAAGACGCAGCTGATGATTTTGGGACACATAATGATGAATGAGGTTCTGGAGAATCTGATATTCACGAGTCAAACAGAGGGAAAGAGAGACAAGGAAAAACATCACGTGACACACCTATCGTGCTTAAGCAAGTGGAAGACAGAACGTGGTCTGGAGAAGGAAGCAGAGGGAAGGAACTTGCTGAGAGCTGCAAGGGATATACCGAGGTGGAGAACCATGATCGCCTACGACCTGAAAGGACATACCACATTAAAAAAAAAGTAGAAATAGTTTATAGATTTCAATCTAAATTTGCACTGGCTAATCAGTCAATGAACACCAAATGTTTCTTTCAAGGAAACGGCTAATAATCTTAGCATTACCATGTCTTTGTACACGAATAATTTAAGCTCATTATCTACTGCTTAAAATATTTGTATTTTCATAAACTTTTAATGTCACTTTCTACCATATAAGGGAATGATTATATGTGAGATTTCTACTTTATTTCTTTCTGGTAATTTTAAAAGTACTTTTGTCTCAATTCCTATCTATCAAGGAATTTAATTACTCTCATGTCCCTAATGACTCAGGGAATTCTAATAATTAGTGGTGATGAGATATCTATTACTAGTTATCTCTATCTATAAAAGGCAGGATGGGTGTGTATCTGTGTAACGAATGCACGACCGTCATTTTCGACGGATTTGCACCAAAATTTACATGCACATGCTCCAAGTTGGCGGGAAGGCCAAGACCGACGTTGCATTTCCCAACTACCATCGATAGTGGAAATAATCGATTTTTTCATGCTTCTACGGCAGTTTTCATGTCGTTTCCGGACATTTTTGTACTGACCAGAGTGAGAGCCAATAGCAGGAAGACTCTATTAGCCAGCTTGAGAGCCAACAGCTGACTGACACGAATGTTAACTAGCATGCTAGCATGCAAAAAAATCGATAGCTGCATTCGTCACAAGTGGGAAAAATTTAGATCTGCATGGCACTTTCCTCCAATTGGCTCATTCGCTTGCTTAAACTCAACGTTGATTCTGATTTCGCAGAACTGGGTTGGGTGTGAAAAAGTATTTGTTGTTAACATTCTTTTTTCATTCGGTTTTTCCAGTTGCGTGTCCTTTTTTAAAGCTGATCGTTTTGTGTTCATTTTGTTTGGTTCTTTTTTCGGAACAGATTTAATGGTTAGTATAGTGTTTAGAAAAAAATCACAGTATGACATAGGCAAAAAGTAAGGAATGTAGCAACATCACCACGGCAAAGAGGAAGAGGAAAAATATTCTAAGTCAAGTGATAGCGATTGCTGTATCAGTCGTACGATTTTTTAATCAAGCACGGGCAACGCCGGGCCATGCTGGTAGTTTGTAATAAATTTGGTACAGTTAGCGTTAGATATTTCAACACATAATTTGCATTGGTTGGCATCACGTATAAAAAAAAATGTCCATTGCACGGGTCATGAAGAGTGTGTATCGTTGGTCAAAAATTTGAAAGAAATTAATATCACCATATCGATTTATTAGGAACCAGATAGTGGCTATCGAAGTATGTCTCTATGAAGATTATCTTCTTATACGTATGACTAAGGGAGATTATTTTTTGGCTGATTTCTTACGCAGTGCTATGAAAGCAAAGACTACGAAACCAGGGTCAAACGAAACTTCATTCGTCAGGCATTCTGAAAACTAGGCAGAATATTACGAGACAGCAGGATTTCGTTGGTAACGACGAAAAGTGTACTGAACTGCTATGTGATATCTGTCCTCCTTTACGGCAGCGAATGTTGGACGGTTTTTTCAAAGATGTTGACGAGAGTCGAGGCAACGCAAGTATGGTTCTACAGAAGGATGCTAAGGATACCATATACAGAACATGTGAAAAAATATGAGGTTTTAGAAAGGGTGCAAACAAAGAGGTAGCTTATACTTATATGGAAAAGGCAGCTGATACGTAATGAGTAAGGGGGGCTTGGAGAATCTGATACTCACAGGACGGAGAGAGGGAAAGAGAGACAAGAGATATCAATGCGTGACATACCTAGCGAACTGAATCAAGTAAACGACAGAACAGGGTCTGGATAAAGTAGCAAAAATCAAAACATATTGAGAACTACAAGGAATAGATGGAGTGGAGAGATATGATCGCATACGTCCCGAAGGGACACGGCAAATAAAAGAGGAATGAAGATTCTGTATCTATTTATCTATCAATCTAGTAGTCGATTACGAAAAACTTTGGGAACGGGTTTGAAAATATAGTCAGTTATTAAAGTCAAGACGTGTCATTAAGTTAATTTTTGCAAAATTCTCAACATAATTGTCAGTATAGGAATTATACTAAGTTTTGTTTCTAAAGCAGACCAAAGGATCAAATTATTCCCATGGAGTGCGACTCCAATGAAGTTACATCTATTGTCTCTATTCCAGCGTATAGATTTTCGGCAGCAATTCGTCTTGATGAATGCCAAATTGTCTTTTGAATTTCTAGCGTTTTGCTGCTGACTGATAGTTCGTCATGTTGGACAGAATCTTCACTGGCCAGGAAAAGATCATGCTATTAATAAAACTGTGTTCGATCTGAAAATATTCACCAAAATCTTTACAAATCATTTCCAAGTTCCGTTTCAGTAGATTTGTAGAGCTCCACGCAGAAAATTATGCAAGTAACTTACTGATATTTTCCAGCCACCTTTAATATAGCAGAACTGATAAACTCGTTTAATTCGGCATGTTGTCCCTGTATACTGTGTACTAGCGAGTGTTTTTTTGCATATGCGTTTCCGTTGAACAGTCACGTGGCAGTTCAAGATTCTGTGATACAAAATTTTATCTATCTATATATCCTCATATTTCCTCATCAATATATGTTCATCTTATTTATCATCTTCATTTGGTGTCAGTTTCCTTATGAATAAATGATAACGTTTGCAATTCTCGAGTATGTAGTATCGAAATCCTGGAAATAAGCATTTTCCTTAACAGACGGAAATGAATCGATTGATTTGGGTAGAGTTGTTGCCAGGTCTTATTTTCTTCTGGCAAAAAATGAAGGAAAAATATTGGAAATTCTTCCGTCGCTATTTAAAGTATTAAAAAAAAAATTCCATCATGAATTAATAATCACAATTCTGGCGGATAAGATATTGACATTTTTTCTCCTGCTGTTGCAACAAAAGCTCCAAAGTCTTTATACACATGAATACACATTAATCTAATTGCATAACAACTTGCAAATAATAGGTTATACGTTCAATATTGAATTAAAGGAATATTTACGTTAATTAACAAGTGTGATTTAATGAATGTATTTTTCAATGCAACGCATTCTTATATTCGGATTATTTATAATTGTAAGAGACGTGATTTTATTGTCAAATGAGACTTTTGTAAATTGACTTCACTGATAAGAAATACATCCCTATACAAAACACCAACGCAATATTTAATATGCCATGATATTCAAACTTTAGAATATGCGAATATGTGGTTTTCTTTATGGATTAGTTAACACTGGCTTTTATACTTGATTTAATGTTTTTCTATCCTGGCAAAAAAAAAGCCTTAATGAAAAAAGATGATTTTCACATATGACATGATTTCTCAGTTTTAAATATTGACTGGCAAATATTTTCCTACCTTTCAACTTGTCAAATGAAAAGTTTTAGTTATACTTAGGAATCAACTGATGCTTAATAGAGGATTTAAATATTGGCTGTCTATACCTGAACCGATATAACAAGGTTACGTTTAGAACACCGCTCTTCAAATTACACACTATTCTGAATGTGAAAAAAAAAGATGACTTCAGCTTAGTTGGATAGCCTAAGATCAAATTAAATCGTTGATTATTTGGATAAGTAAAAATGTAAAGATTTTGCTGCATCTCAATTTGTGGTCGTGATACAATTAGTTTACAAAGAAAATACATCTATGTTGGCTGCTATGTAGCTCTGTAAAAATGACACTATATATTTTGATGTCACGCAGAAATGATGAAAAAACTGAAATTGTATAAATCGAATGCAATTTACATTTTCAAAGACTGCGGCCGAAATGTAAGAAAATTTATGGATTCCATGTAGACAGAAATCTGGGGTTTGACCATAAATCGTCTGTTTTCAAGTAATTATTTCTTCCGAAAGTTCTGTAGCTTATGAAACATTTTCGCAACCAAAACAAATGAAATTCTGTGCTAAATCTGTTGAGTAAGAAGGATGTGGAGGATTCTATGCTAAGAAAAAAGAATAGTTTTGGTGGATTTATTTGGAAAATATTTCCATGTATTATCATGGTGGAATATAACAATTTTCGTTAGACTAAAACTAGAAAAATATGACGTAATGTTTCCTTCGGCCGTTCACGCTGCTGCCAATATTTGTTTACAGTTTTGATGCTTTTTTGTTCTGGTAGCTCGTAATGGAGGAGAAATTTCACCAGAAACAGAGCATGGAAACAGGTTCCAGGCTGTGGTGTTAGCATTAAGGCGAGTTGGTGCTTAAGAAGAAGGCCGGCATGCTATCACACGCCTTAGAGATATCTAGAGCCACGGCTCGAGCTTCGCCATTATTATCAGGAGGTTGGTATATGAATTCATTTATAGCTGTGAACACGTCAACTTTAGATCGGGCAAAGCGGAATCCATATTGATCGTCAGAGAGAAGATCCTGAGATTTAAGGTGCATAACCAATTGCTAAATATAGTTAGGAGGCTGATAGAATGGTAGTTAGATGGATCATAAGGGTCTCCAGAATTCACAGAAACAAGTACAACAGATGAGTAGTTCCAACAGGCTGGAAAGCAAGAATCGTCGTGGCAATAGTTATATTGTTTAGAGAGAACTGGGTCAAACTCAGGAGCAATTTCCTTAAGACTACGACTGGTATTCCGTAACCACCAATTGCCTTAGGAAAGTCTAATTTAATTAATGTCCAAAACCTTCGACTGGCTTATGGTTATCTCACACAATAAATCAGGGTAGGTTCTCAGGACGAGTCGAGTGTTGAATTGGATGAGAATTTTCGAAAAAAGCATCTGCGGAAATTAGGCTCTCATATTGATTGAATAATGGAGGTATTGTGGATATTTTGTTGCTCAGCACGTGCTTGCAGTATCGCCAATATCTTTATATCCGAACTTGCGAGATGCAATACGTTGTTCCATTCTATCAGCAAATAGTAGATTTGCTTCATTGAGGACACGCTTGCACTTACTACGGGCAGAGACGAAGAGATGTCTTTTGCAATCAGACATGTCGCATTAGTACAGACGGAAGTAGTGATCACTATGCGCTATAGCAGGTGAACAATAGCTGAGAAATAAGGAGATTATCGCGATTTAACTTTATATTTTCTTGCTGGGATGAAAAGTCGATGCCAGCTTTTACCCAGGAGAAGAGCTCAGACGCACATTTAAAACGGGGTGATTCAAAACAACATTCCAAGTGACGTTGGGAAGGAAATTACGGAAAGAGTCATCGTTGATAGTAGAAAGTTATTGTTAGTAGGAGGTGCTTTCTGGGGGAGGGGTATACAGACACTACGGCATGATCAGAGTTGCCAAGAGGGCAGAGCTGTGTACCACGACAAAAGTCAGCTCAATGTGTGACCGTTATATAGCCCATTGCTAGGGACAGTTTATATATATATATATATATATATATATATATATATATATATATATATATATATATATATTGAAATTGTGTTTTTTTGCCTCGTTAATGAAATCATATTTCTATACACAATATTTTATAATCAAAACTGTAGGAACACACATGCACACCAACACACACACACACACACACATTCCCACTTTCTATATATCTGAAAACTTTACGATTCTGAATAAATACATCATATATATATATATATATATATATATATATATATATATATATATATATATATATACACGCACACTATCTCTGATATTGAGCACTTTATCCCATAAATATAGCAGACATTAAGACTATATATATATATATATATATATATATATATATATATATCTTATTCAGAACAAACATTACTGAAATATTATGCGCAACCTCACGACCTAACAGGCACAAGTGAAATATTTGCGTAGTCGTTTATAAGGCGACAATAACGGCAAACGCATTCAGGAACTTTCATTACGGACAGACGCTGCAAAAAAGGTACAATCGTTTTATTTATTTCATTAAGAATTTACAAAGAGGAACGATCAAGTAGGTTTTTTTTTGTTTTTTGTTTTTTTTCACCCCTGCCTGGTGGCAAACGCTGCTGGTGGCGCCACAACCACCGAAACCGTGATATCATCCCTGGTCGGCTGCTGATGAAGACAGGGTATCGCACGTTCTAACACACGTTTTATATATATATATATATATATATATATATATATATATATATATATATATATATATATATATATATTCAACCAGATACTAAATTTTATGTCTGCATGTGTGCGTTTAGAGACACATATGCACACATAGATATATCCCCCTCATCAGAGTGTTTGTTACATTAAATAAATATTTATTCTTATTTACATATTAATATGTATGATGGTATATATTTGTATTTATACCAAGACTAATTTTAATATTACTTAATTCGTTCTTTTTTATACATTTATTCAAATTAAACGCATTATTACTTTAGTGTTCACTTATTAGATACATTTTGTTTTGGCTTAGAAGCCTGGATTGGGAAAAAATAATTAATTAATGATTAATAATTTATATAGTTGTATATAATTATATCACAGAAGCATATTTCAATTTATGTTAAAAATATGTGAGATAGACTTAAGTGACAATAGCCATTCCAAAAATCTATTGACAATAAATAAGAAATAGGTACTATTTTCGGGTAAATTATGAAGAAAGGATTTCACACTCGAAAAGCATGCTGAGACCAACAACAGCAGAGCAAAATAGTGAGTAACCCATGTGAAAAATTCTAAACCATACAACATAAAATAGAGAGGATGATAAAAAAAGGCAGTACTTGTTCAGAGCTATAATTTGAGGAAAACTATCGTAAATATACTTGTTCATAGAAGAGAAAAAACTAGCAAAATGTTCTATAATAAATGATATAAAACTAATATAAGTTTTTTTTTTATTATTAATGATCACCCAAGAACATCTTAAAATAGAGGATTTCTGTGATGTGTTGTGTTGTATAAGCGTAAGAAAGGCCAATAAGTGAAGTTCCTTAAGCTATACAGGAAAGGTAATGTTAACTAGTTTTGAAGAGATCATGGTTTTTAGTGATTAAGAATCATCTTGCCGGGAGTCAGTTTCATGTAGTAGAAGTTTTTGCGAATAAGCTGTTCGAATGAAACTTACTTCTTTCTGTAAGAATATCAAGAGAATAGGAATTATTTCCCCATGTATATGTAACATAGCACATCACAATTATAATGGTAAGGATGTCTGGGAATAATGATTGTAGCTTGTAATTGAATTAACGACAGAACAGAGTGAAGCTCGCAATGTTTCTTCGATGAGAGAGGAGTTTTGTGTGGAATATAATTCATTTCACACAAGGCAGTGTAGACCCTATTGAACTCTATCAACACTAGCAAGTGGGAGATTCCATTACATATATGACAGCGATAGCGCATTTTTTTCTGATCCGGCTCTTGTAAATATATATTATTACATGGAATATCAGATAGTTACGAGAGCGTTTCAATGAACGAAACATTTTCCAAGCATCTTGCCAATAGATCGGATATATGAATTCCACTTGTAGTTTTGCGAAATTTTAGTCTTAATAGTTATTCAAGAAAAGAAGCTGCTTTGAGAACATTTACATAATAATAGGTGATTGTTCGGTGTTGGTGGAATGTTACTAGTTTATTTTTGGTCGTATAGAATTTTCAAGACAGTACTTTCTTCATTGATTCAGCTGGGCTAAGTCAGAAGTTTGAGGCTGTCAGGTTCTGGACTTCGAAATTTTGTTATGAGTACCTCTAAAGTGTCGTATCTTCAGTATAAACTCTTGATAGCTAGCTAGCTAGATAGGTAGATAGACAGACAGATAAATAGATAGCTATCTAGCTAGGTAGGTAGATAGATAGATACCAATATAAAATGAGAGAGAAACATTAATAACATTGGATATGTATTGAAATCAATACAAATATATTACATAGATTATATAAGTAGATTGACTGATGAATTTAATCTTGTGGACATATCGAAAGTGAGTTAAAAATGTAGATGGATAAAATAGAAAATAGAATTGAAAAAAAAGGAAGGGACGTATGTAAGCAGAGCTGAAGGTACAAGTGAAGAACGTAAGATTTAAAGAGATAAACAGACATCCAATGATATACATTATTATATCATTCGATAAATCTAAAACACCAAACTGTACAAATCACTTAATCAATGTATACACGTCCATCCTAAATAGGAATTTCATTCTTTCTGAAGGAAACAATATAAATTATGAATTGTTCTTTTTAAATATTCAGCATATAACAAACATTTATTTACTTTTTGATTTAAAACATTTAATTTTCCTCGTCTATTTTGTCTTTTTATTTAACATATTCACCTGGAAAATGGCTGCCATTAACCGCGCGTAAATGATAAAAAGAGTAAAAATTAAAACGAGACTGAATGCGTATGCTCTCCGTAGAAATTAATCAGTTTGAAATGTTTATGTTCAGTTCTAATACGAATTATTGAATAAATATCTCGAACAGATAGCGAGGATTAGACGGTGGATTCTGTATCTGACAGAAGAAAATAATGCATGCAACTGCTCACCTAATCACGAAGAAATCGTATTTTAAATACAAATTAATTCTGACTTTTTTATTAGCCCACATCTGTAATAATATATTCATCAGACACCGTTATTATTTCTCTCACGCTCTCAATCGCGGAATCTACTTTATTATGCAGTTTAGTGTATGATTACAAGTAAAAGACAAAGAAAAGGCAATGAAATGTTAACTAGGTGAATCAAATGAAAGCTGAGATATTTCAGACACTAGTCGCTGTGATTATTTCTTAAAATTTTCCTTTGGTGAACAAATATGTTCCTTAAAGAAAAATCCTTCCTTCGATTATTAGATTTAAAATATTCTTCGGGTTTGAATAAGTGTAATTAGTGTTTGATTCAATTGAAGTTCGTTACATATGATCCGTTAAGGAAGACCGGGTTACGCAAAACAGTTATTTTGGTGTGTAGTCCATTTCAAAGGAGATCCATTTTAAATAATTCCTATCAGATCAGATGTTTAGAACAGAAATATTGTTAAGGATTTAAAATAATTTTTTCATGACTAGCGGTAAAATCCTCGGGATATAGTGGAACGCTATTCCGTTACAAATCTGGCAAAGAGAATAGAGAACTCTATTATTAAATAGAATGAAAACTAGAAAGATTTTCGTTTAACATTTTAAAATGCAGAACGTCTCTTGTCTAACATGATGAATACATTTCCTAGAAAAATATTTCAAAATATTCAATTTGGGAATGAAGAGAATAAACAAACACACAAGCTAATGCACACATAAGTATTAGCTTGTTCGGAAAATAATGTCTAATTTTAGAATAAAAATATTTACGTTCTAATATATTAAAATTGTGTTACATAATATATTACCTTCTAACGAAGAGAGTTATCTCTTTATTGATTATATATCAATCTTTTTAATAAATTAGCATAAAATATGATATACTCTCTTCTTTATCAAGAAAAATCAGTAGATACCTTTACTTTTTTACATGAGTTCATTCATGTATTACAATGCTTCTAACGCTCGTACTAACATTAAGAGGGAATTAGACGAATGTTCCATGTGTGATCTGAAAGTACGGTGTTGTTTTCGGAACTCGGGCAGTGGATATATATATATAATTAAGATCAAGGTAATAGAGGACGTCCACTTGCAATTGATAATCAACATCGGAAAACACTGATAAACAAACCCTCGTCAAACTGAGATATATCCCAGATAATGGTAGCTAATATTTTAACAATATCAGGCCATCTCAATAAAAATGGCAGGGAGACACAACTCGATAAATAGGTTCCACACGAAATCAATGTAAGTAAACATATTTGAAGTTTTGAAGAATTTTCGATGCTGCATCTGCGATATTAGCATGATCCATTTCTTGATCGATTACAAAGTGTGATGAATAATGGATACTTTATGACAACTATAAATGATGGAGCCAATAGTTTTTTAGCACAGACAATTTCCAAAAAATGAGATTTCACAGACAGAAGGTTATGTTTTCCATCTTGATGTTTCACCATTAGATTTATCCCTCAGATCTTTCTGCAATCTAACGAGGGTATCAATACCGAAGTTTAGTGCCAGCCACTAGATGAAATACTCCTTCATCAAAAAGCAAAATGTCACCTTGCTGGTTAACCGTTGGGATCTGATTCTCTTTCGGCATAATTTTGCAAGGATGACACCAAGAAACTTAGCGACTTGTGATTCGAGAATTTGCTTCACCCATTGTATCTCCCTGATCTCTCACCCACTAACTAATTACCTTGATAATTTTAAAGCAAAATGACTCTCTGTTGAAAAGATGACGCAGAAACTACAATCAAAATCTATTGGTGCCCAAATCTTAGGTGTTTTCCTAATGAGATAAATAACCTTGTAACTTGATGACATATATGTATGTGTTTACGGTTGCTATTTTGATTGATTTAAACACTGTTTACGTCCGAATTTTATGTCCGAATTTAGAATCAAATTTTATTGTGGAATAATCAAATAGTTCCACATTAAAATTTGATTCTAAATTCGGACATTATTAACCGAACAACAGATAGATAGATAGATAGATAGATAGATAGATAGATAGATAGATAGATAGATAGATCATAGGAATCAACATTGAATTGTGAGTATCAATTTCCCAAGCTTAACTATGTGTTCCTACTATATTCGCGGGCTACTAGAGATGATTAAGAGGAGTGGAAGTACTAAATAACCGTACTTATAACGAATTCCTTCGGTAATTTATATTCACGGCCTTAATTTGATTGTTTCATTTCATTTTACCTTTATAGGTTTTTAATATCTTAAATTTTGCTTTATTTACTTTTTATTTTGTTTATTTGTTTGTTTTGAATATTTTCATCGATTCTAAAATATTGTATATGAAATAATTTGCACACTAACAGAAACAGTTTTACGAGAAAGAAAAGAGGGTTTTGAACAAAATAAATGAGCATGAATATTTATAAGCAGAGATGTTTGAAACCTTATATTGAATGTAGAAAATATATCCTACAAACAAAATGTGGAAATTTAAACGACTAAATACAAACAGAACTAAAAGAAATAACGAAAACCAAAAAACAACATCCTAAATCAAGTAACTGAAAAGTGTAGAATATCAAATAGAAAATAAAGACAAATTTCACATTAAGTAATTGTTAAATATTTACTAGTTTCTTTATCTTATATAGCTGCATTTTATTGATGTGCTCATAGATATTTTAGGATATCATTTCTATGCAATGCATAGAAATGATATTGGTAGACAAATCCGCATATCGAAAGATAGGTATCCAACTATGATAAATGACCTTATCCAATCATGGATTCTCTATTCGTGATTAACGTTACTTAGTGATGTGGGGCCAAAGTTGGAGCCACAGAAGTAAAACACTGAACGCGAATTAGATCTAAGAAAGATATATTAACAACAGGTTACAGAGATAGTGTAAGCAGAGCTTACTATAAGTTAGTGTCCAACACTGGTAGTCGTACTAGACTCTCTCTGTCACTGTGTCTCAATATTTATTGTTTCGTAAAAAATTACAAACAAATGAGGCACAAGGCCAAAAAGGGGGATTGGGGAATGACGGTCTTCTACTGTCATTAATCTAAAACTTAGCTAGTCACAGACACTGACCCAAACATGCCAACAATAAACCAATCACCAAAACATCACATTCACTCCTACCATTCTTACTACGTCCACCATAATACCTCAGTTTCTCTATGACGTCCTAACTAGTCCCCATATATACAAATATTGTTCATGGGGGGAGGGTCATAAAAATAACAACTTTTAAAAAATCCCCAAATGTGTATTTACAGAAAGAAAGAAATATTTACAATAAAACTAAACAAAACTGAGTTAGTAATAAAACCCCCCACAAACTATGAATGTGGCAGAAATATCAGTTAACTAGACGAAATCGATGCGGGACTAAGAAAATGATCACACATTCAGACCATCAAGCATTCACACAAACACTCACTCATTCATACACAACAACAAATACGAAAACATACACCCGAAACGAAAGGCGCCCCGCATCCACCAGAAAACTGACATCACTAACCACCTAACGAGGGAGGGGATGGGGAATTAAACAAAAGTAAAAAAAAAGCGACAGAAATAAAAGGGACCAATGAGCTTACATACCCTAGCTAAGTTAAACGGGAAAAAGAAAAGGAAAAACTAAATAAACAAAAACCTAGTCTAACCTAATATCTGGGTGGGTTGCCTACGTTCAACCCTGTTAGGACAATATTCTGTGCCTAACCGACATCTAAATGCCACTCTAGGTCAGCCCCTTTCACTCTACACATTCGCGCAAGATTCACCCACCTTTTGGCGAATTCTGATGATGGGAGCCGCCGCCTTTCCGTCCTAATCTTGACTTTAAGCTGATGCCTAAAGTACAAGATCAGTTGGGAAGAGGTGAACCTCTCGCCTTCATAGAATCCTTCTGTCGCGTCGTCCAAATCACGACTCGCATAACCCCTAGTAAGCAACAGAACACATAGTGTTCAGCCTTCGTCAATTGCGATACCACATTGCTACAAACAGAACTGGCTTCCAGGACAAAAAACTGTCCCTGCAGCATGCGAACCATGAGGCCTTCAACAAACTTGCACAACGGCACTACCGCACTGCACTGAAAAAGGCGTGACCAATGGTCTCGACATTCCCAGTACAGCGACGACAGTTTGGATATTTCTCCAAGCCTGCTGAACAAAGTCTTTTGCCGACCCAGAGGGCCCCGCGAATCATCAGCCAGGTGATTGATGCCTCATCGTTATTGAGACATTTCAACCCAGGCGCCCAAGGCCAAACCGAGCGAGCCTCCTGCTTCGTAAGACCGAGCTCGTCGATCAGATCATCTTGAACGGCCCCCTAACTAACACACGATATAATGCCTTACGAGACAACGCTTGGGCGTCGGAGAGGCCAACCGACGACCGCAAGAGGAGCTTCAAAGCGCGACGACATTCACGATAGAAGGAGCACTCGCCACGAGGAGTACGACCGGCCTCCTCCTCGCACGAGTGCACACTTCTCAGGGATGGGAAATGTTTACGGACATCTTCTTTCAAAAGGTGCCCACCTCATCCAAACCGCGACACATTCGGTCGAGAAAGGTAATGCGTAGCATATATTGACGAATCTCAATGCTAGGCATTCCCAGACCGCCCTCAGAGGGATGAAGGCAACAGATCTCGCGAGATGCCATGTGGGCCTTGCCTCTCCACAAGAAAGAGAACAAGGCCTTGACTAATGACATTAGTCGGGCATGCGGGAGTGGAAGCACAGAAAGACGGTAGAGGAGTATCGGATAGATGTGGGAACCACAAACTTCCGCCCTTCCCTTCAGGGAAAGTCCCTCCGAGACCACAGACTAGCCGCGACCTCGGCCCGCCCCCCTGTACCTCCGACCAATTCTTTTTCCAACTGGAGATCAGGACCGAACCAGACGCCGAGTATCTTGATCGGCCCATCCGTCCAGAGGAAAGGTCCGGGAAGAGAAACTCCTTCCACGCACCCAACCGCAAGCCCACAGACTTATCGCGGTTGATTTTGGCCCCTGTCACCATCTCATAGCCACTGATCTGCTTACTGACTTCGTTAATCTCGGCTCTGCTCGACACAAGAACCGAAACGTCGTCAGCATAGGCAGAATACCTGGCCGAGGTGTTAGCACCAGGCAGCGAAATACCGCGTAGGACCGGATTCGCCTTTAACTTGCGAAGGAAAGGCTCCAACGCAAGAACGTAAAGCAGAGGCGATAGCGGACAACCTTGACGAATGGAGCGAGACAATACGAAAGGCTTCGATCTTACCCCATTCACTTCCACCAGCGCACCGGGGTCGCATACAAGAGACGGATCCAGGAGCGAAAGTCGGCTCCGAAACCGGCCGCCGAAAGGACAGCCTCCAGAAATCGATGGTCAACCCTATCGAAGGCCTTGGACTGATCTAAATTGATCAGCGCGGCTTCACTGTCGACTTGTTCTAAGATCAGGCGTACCATATGAAGGTTATCCTGAATAGTCCTGCCCTTCCCAGCACAAGTCTGTTCAGGGCCAATCAGACTAGACAGGACAAGCTGCAAACGTTTGGCCAAGATCTTCGCCAAAATCTTTAAGTCAGTGTTTAACATCGTTAAAGGGCGAAAGTTCCCTAACCCATCCCCACCGTCCTTGTCCTTACGCAGCAACTTGATGACACCTCTGGTGAAGCGTTGAGGTAAAGACCCCTGCCTCATCCAGTTCCAGCAAAGGCACAAAAACGTGCGACAACCTCAAGTAAACTTCGTAGGGAAGACCATCTAATCCCGGAGACTTCTCCAGGCCAACCTGCTTCAGCGCTTCCCAGATTTCCGACTCTGTTATGCGGCCCTCGCACCTAGCCACTTCATCTGCCGAGAGGCAGGGAAAGTCAGCTAAATAGGCGTCGAACTGAGCAGAACTCAGACCGGGCTCCCTGGTGAAAAGCTCCTGAAAATAATCTCGAAAGACCTCACATATGCCCGCGTTTGTAGTCACAGTCCGCTTATCCGGTAATGTGACGCACGCTATATGTCGCCTGGCCGCGTTTCGATTTTCCTCTACACGCAGTTCAGCGGCCATATTCGTTGCCTCAGAAGACATTCTTTTTAACCTAGCCCTAACTACCAGAGCTTGGTCCTTCTTGATAAGCAAGGAGGCCAACTCTGCCTTAGCTAAGACTATGTCCCCACTAACACGGGATTTCACGGCCCGATCAACTTTTTTTTCTTCTAAAGCCGTTTGCGCCGCTAATTTATCTAAATTGAGCCGACGACTAAAGTCGGCAGCAAACGAACGAATCTTAGATTTTAATTTGCCCCACCAGGCATTTCCCACAACCGCTCCCGTCAATTCCCTCTGGATTGTTAGTAGCAGCTGGTCCCGAAACCCTGATCACTGAAAAGCGAACAGTTCAATTTCCAGTAACCAGCCAACTTAACCTTAGGCTTATCTAAGTTTACACGGACCCGGACAAGCCTATGGTCCGTATAAACTATATAATGGAAACTTGGACAGCCTAAGAGCCCTACATCGACTCTCTAACTAACACTCGGTCCAGGTAGCTCGCAAGCGAGCCAGGAGCCGAGCTGCCACTAGTAGTCCAAGTCCATGCTACCTCCCGAGGGTGTTCATTCCGGAACTTATCGACAAGATCAAACCCATCGATAAAGTCCCGAAATGGTTTCACATCCGGGTTGTAAATACCTTTTTTGTGCCCTATCCGATCTATATCGGGGTCAAGGACGGCATTCCAATCCCCCGCCAAAACTACCCGACGAGACGTCGTCAAGAACGGCGCGATCTGCCGAAACAGAGCAGGCCGCTCGGAATGGATATTGGGCGCATAAACCCCAATGAGACGAAGATGCTTATCCTTTATGGTAACATCCAGCACGCAAAGCCTGCCCGCCGGATCTGCGAAGACAAGGGTACATGCAGCCTTCAAAGACCTGCTAACTAGCCAAGAGACACCCCTCGAACAACCATCAAAACATGCTGAATAAAGGGCGAACCCCTAGACAGTATGTCCTCACGATCATGAGAAGAAAACCGGGTCTCTTGCAAACAACATATATTCACCCCGAGGCGCTGAAGGTCACGAGAGAGCCTCGCCCTGCGAGACTCGGACCTCAGGCCCCGGGCATTCAAACTTTGCTAACCAGAGAGCCATCGTGAAGCCGATTAGGGTTGCCCTTCAGGATAGAACATGGCTGGGGTGAGGACACCCACAGCTCGTCCCATGGATCCCGACGCCATCTCATTTTCGACGGTATCGTCCTGAGACAAGCCGCCGATGTCCGAAGGGTAAGTGAGTTTTAAAGCTCTGTAAAGGGATGGGTGAACGAAAACCGGGACCCTCCCTTTTAGTTTTTGGTTTGCTTCGTCAGAATCGGGATCCAATAGGTATGCAGCAGGGGGCACCATTTTTAGAGATGACTGGGCCTCCTCTATCATGCCCCAAATCTCCCGCGTTCCCGGGCCCGTTCTAATAACTGTTAGCACTCTTTTCGCGGAGGGAAATTCTCGGCCTTTTCCACCTCTTTTGTTGTTGATATTTTGGAAATTCCAAAGGATTTTAAATCCTTTGGATTTCGAGTTTGTCCAAAACCCTCTCCGCCTGGTCCCGGGAAACGCGGCAGACGTCTTCCCCTGGGAAATAAGGAGGTTTGACTTTTTTTTTCTTTTTTTCTGAGATGTTTTGTGTGTCAGGGCTTCTGACTCTTTTTTTTTGAGGTGAATGCACTGGAGTTGACATAGGTGTGAGATTTGGAGTGGTTGATGGGGTCCACCCCGTAGGTGTCCTTACTGGTGAAGGTTTAGGTGAATGTATAGATTTGCTAGGTGAGTTTGACAAGGATTTGGGCGGAGCAGGCTTGGTGAAATTTCCCTTAGATTTAGATGAAGAAGGGGAAGACGGGGCAGAGGATAGAGGGGCCGGTGCCCCCGACGATTTTTTCCCTTTTCCCCGCTTTAAATCCAGCTTTTCTTTCAGTTTTTTTAAATCCAAGATTTTCTGCCAACTCGGCTCGTTTAGCTTTTGTGTTTCAGTAGCCGTTTTATCATATGACGCAGAGGCGTCGCCCTCAGAGCTGGTAGAGGGAATGGGGCTGTAGGTGATGATGTCCCTGGAGTCATGCTGGGACGGAGGAACCGCTGTTTGGCTCTTCCCCTTGCCCCTAACCACGAGGTGCCATTCCCCCTCATCCTTCTCCTTAACCACACTAGTGGCAGGCTTCGGTTTCGGGGGCAATGTGGGCTTAGACCCAACCGAGGGACTTTGCCCATCGGTCCGCCTCGCAGCTAGACCCATTACAGGTGGCGCGGATTTAACCTTATCGGCCAAGGGGGTATTTTTTGGTCGCCTGTGACCGGAACTCTAGGGGCCTTCTTCCCTGGGCAGGAGGAGGAAAGGTGACCAGTCTCCCACACCTCCAGCAAGTCGGACGCCTACCAGTCACAATGACCGGCATTTTCCGGTCGCCTAAAACCAAACAGTTGGGGACGGACTTGAAGGCCTCTTGATCCAGCATGATATCAAAAGTCCATCCCCCGTTCAGATTGTCGGAGAGGCTCCTAAAATCTGGCCATACTGCATAAAAAAAATGCAGCCAGAAGCTCTCCCCGAAATTTGAGGAGGAACCTCAAAACGGACACCCTGGTCCGCCTGCGGCCCTCATACTCTGTTCTCAGAATTAGATCCTTAGTGATTAATTCTTTTTTGGCCATAGACAGGCAATCTTCTGGTGTGGGCAGCAGAATGTCCCACATGAAAAATCCCCTACCTTTTATAACTCTTTGGGGTTTTATCCCCAGGGACAAAAGTGATTTAATCACAATGTCTTTTGTGGAGCGACAAATCTTTTTGGTTTTCTTGTCCACCACAAAAACGGTCACCATTCTCTTGGCAAACATACCGAGTTCCTGGACATCATCGACGAACCCATCTTTCTTCACCAGATGGGCGTAACCTTTCGCCTTGTCCAGGAAATCCGCCATGTTCAGTATACAATTCGGAGGGGACTTCCAACAAGAGGGCGACTCCACTGAAGCGTCTTTAGGAGCAACATTCGGACTTTCTCCTTTTCTGGAGGAACTCTGGTCATTTTTAGGGCTGTTGTTAGCTTTTGAGCTTTTACCAGCCCGCTTTTTCATGTCATCCTTTGGGTTGGTATTATCGACCTTCCCAAAGAGGTTTTTTTTTACTTTAGACCGACTGCCTTCGTCGGCCATACTGAAAGGTTGTAGAAACAACCACTAGCGGGGTTTTTTTTAACACACAGGGAGAGGAGTTGGGAAAAAAAACACAAAATAAAGAAAAGCCTGGATAAACCAGGAAAGCAAACAAACAAACAAAAATTAAATGAAAAAAAAGACTGAAAACAGGTAAGACTTTCTAAAAAAAAATAAAAAATAAAATAAAAATGGCGCCCGAAGGCAGCCGAAAATGAAAAAAAAAGAAAAACTTCTCTCTTTTTTTTAACCAGAAAAAACAAAACAAAAACAACAAAAATAGAAAATAAAGTTTAGCGGCTGAGGCCGCTAAAGAAAATGAATTAAAAGAAACTAGTCAAAATAAAAAAGGAGAAAGAAGGCGACTGAAGTCGCTAAAAAAAAAAAAAAAAAAAATAAAATAAAAAAACTTTTTTTTTTTTTTTTTTTTTAAACTGGTCTTTTTTAAATAAATAAAATAAAAAAGCAGTCGTCCGGTTTGACAAAGTCTTACCGGACTGAAAAAAAAAAAAAAAAATGTGAGCTAAGGCCCAAATACAAAACAAACAAAAAAGAAATAGAAAAAAAATTAAAAAGAATGAAAATAAAACAATAACTTATCAGATAAAAAAGGTCCAATTGATTTTCACAAAAGTTCTTCCAAAATTATGCAGCTGAAAAAAAACAGTCTCACAGTACAGGAAAAAAAAAAAGGGGGGGTGAAAGAAACGGACAGAATAAACGTAAAAAAAGTCGCTCGCTCTCTCTCTCTCTCTCTAGAGTGCTATGTCGCCTACTTAATATAGGTCTGGAAGAGTCTATTGTGTAGGTAGTTTCCGGTCTCACAATACTTAGTTTAGCTAAAAAAGATCAGTGGTTAGACTTTCATAAAGGACACTTAATATTAATTAAATATGAATTCATATCCTTATTTGAAAGTGAAATAATGTCCGTTTAAAAACAATTGCACTTTATTTAATTACATATTCTGAGTTATTGGGAATGACCCCTTGATACATTTGGAACAAAATTCCACATGATGAATTTGAAAACTTATATTGCACTCTTGAGTGTCTTTGTCTATATAGAAATTTTTTTCTCATCGAAATATTTAGCAGCAATCCGAAAATGTAATAATCGTTTAGCGCAAGGTCAGATATATATAACAGGTAAAACAGACCAAGAGAGTCTCAGAATTTTCCGTTTGTTATTCTTGCATAACAGCCTTTCATTTTCATAAACGATAATTTTTCTGTTAACATGGAAAGGACCAAACATTTATGTTTGCAGCTACCGGATGTACAAATGTCCATTTAGAGTTTCATTGTATTTTAAGAACTGTAAATGAATGATGCCCCTATGATCCCACATGAAGCACAACATTATATGTCTTCCATGGATCTCGCAATCTGGTTGTTGTTTGCAGTTTATTTCATATCACTACATTGGATTTCGTTTTGAAGATTGTCGTATATAACACATTTTTCATCACCTCTTAAGTTATTTTAAGTTAGTTAAGTTTAAATATTTGGCATTGCTTCTGGTTCCAGCAAAAGCCTATGACTCAACCAAATAGTTGTAGATTAATGGAAAGCTTAGAGTAAAAGAAATCGTAGGGAAGTATCTTCAAATTAAATAAAGAAAACATTAAAATCGCAATATGAAGAATGTTAGCTTATCAATGAAACTTTAGTATAAGCATCACTTAGGATAATCGAATATCGGATTGAGAGAAATTTTCAAAAACTCGGATAACGAAAAAATAAATAAATCATGACAATTATTTACATTTCTAAATCCATTTGACATTTCTTTTTCTTTTTCGTCTCCTTTTCATCTTGCTTTAAAGAGTTCAACATTATTCAATCCAAACTTAAATGATTCCAAACGTGCATTCCAAGATCTCGTCCAACATCTCGATTCGAACATTTTCAACGTAAAATTCAAAAAAATATATATATATATATATATATATATATATATATATATATATATATATATAATTTACAAAAAAAAATTCCTAAAGTTTATCCAAGTCATCCAATATAATGATCTCCTTATTATTTTTGATTTTCTTCGTATTTTTATCTCATTAAGTGAAAAATATTTTTAATGTCGGATGACCGTTTATCGAAAAATACTTGTCATCGGAATTCTCTCATAATGAGTAATGTTTAATGCAGAAATATAAGTACGCTTTAGATTTGAAATGAGACTGTTCAAGTATTGAATATAATATGTGAGTTTGAAATCAAGGGATAAAAACGTATTTTATGTTTTATTTGGAACTTATCGATTACCTCATTCCAATTTATTTTTATGTCGCTATATAAGCGCAGTCTTAAATCACTTGTACTCTGAAAAGCTTTCGAAATAATATTGTGTACAACAATCAATACACTTAATCATGTTTATACAATAATAGAGCATAAAGTTGGTTCTCGTTAGTCAAGGCAATACAAGTTTACTTAAGAAATTATTTCGATAATATTATTTAAATGTGTGCCTCGTCAAAAGAAATAGACCTTAGGAAATTGTGGAGAAAGAAGTGAAATAAAGACGTTAAAAGAAACAAATGGTTTTGGAACAGTTTAACTATTAAACGAATAATAAAATACGCTTTAGTGTTAAACTCAAATTGACAAGGCTTGGGATCATTTCAATTAAATATTGAAGATCTCGTTATTCGATCATCTTTTTCATGGAAACTATTCTGACGAGCTAAATTCTCCTGTTCCATCATTTCTGATATTTGTAGCTTTACACATACACAGTGGCGAATCATATTCATTCCTTTCATATACTTTTGTTAAGAAGGAATTATACTTCGTGGAGCTTCTTCACAAGAGCCGGAGTTCTATTGAAAATATATCAGAATGGATGCTGCACCCGGCATTACAAACATACCCTCTTGAATTATAGGGTCAGCCATTATAATCCCCACATATCATCATGATCTTCACTTATTTTCCCCTTCTACACTTTTACAATAATCTCGTTTAGTAACCCCTTCCTTAAGTAACGACAGTCAATTTATGTATAAATAAATATATAGAAAAAATCATATATAAATTCTATATAAATAAATCTATAAATATATTTATAATAAATAAAATAAAAAAACATCATATCTAATGAACATCTAAAAATGTCCATTTAAGTAAAATTTTCTTCCTGATGAATATCAAGTTAGTCTAATTTATTTTTTTAAAACAAATCACCCTAAGCAAGCCAGGAGTGCCACTATCACTAAAGAGGTTACATAAATTGCGAGAAAAGTGTAAAGAGGAATATTTGTGAAAAGGATAAAGAGAAGGACGGGGATCAAGGTCAAGGCATCGGAGGATGGGATTGACATTACATTTGAATATTTTAAGTTTATAGCTATCAGGGAAACATGTAATAGGAAGAGAGTTCCACTGATGGGATTTGCGAAATAAGAAGATGTTCGAGTTTAACTATATAAAATATTTAATTATACCTCAAATCCATAATCTAAGATAAAATTCTAATAATTACAGAAGACAACAGTAGATGTTCTATTACAAACGGAATTGTTTAATAAATTATGAAGATTAACTGAACTCTATTCATTTGAATTCTTTAAAGTCTAGTGTATATTAGAAGCGAACTGAAATATTAGTAAATGAGAACAATATTATTGGTGAAATTCGACGGGATAAACACTACAAAAACATATTCTAATCACTATAATACAGTCAATTAAACACTAAAAAAATAAATTAAATTAAAGTTATCAGTTATCTCCTGTTAATTCCCCTCTCAAAGTCCTGCACTGTCATTACCAGTTTGTGGCCTGTCACTGGATCTAACTAATGCCTTTATCCACTGATAACTGATATCCATTAGACATGGCATGTGGAACTAGAACTATCTCACTGGGAGTGAAATAAAGGTTTCAGTTAAACATCCCAACAATCTGAAGAAGGTTTCACCGTACAAAGACCGAAATGTTGTGATAAATTTGGTTGCAAATATGTGAACAATAGTCCGAATAATGTAAATAGTATATATAATACCTCATCACAGAAATATAAACAAATACAGTTTGAACAATATTGGAAATTAATTTACTTAACAGATTTTTAATATTTATTAAACAAAATAAACCAGAATTCGTTAATAATAAATTGATTTGTCTTAATTCTTACTGTAAGTAAGTCTGTATAATGATTTTACTGCCACAATATATATATATATATATATATATATATATATATATATATATATATATATATATGTATATATGTATCTAAGCAAATATATGGATATAAATCCGACAGTATGAAGAAAAATACAGAAAAAAAACAAACACAAATTATGCTGTATTTATGTCTACTGTCTACTGGAAATACAAACCTGAATTTACTTTATAACATGGAAGACTTCAAGCTTGGAGGAGAATATATGAATCTATTGATCAAGTAAGGAAAGGATTTATTATCAAACTGTTTTTTAGAACTGTTCCATCGTTTTTGAAATCATTTTTGATTTGCTTTGTAACGTGGAGGACTTCAAGCTTGTATGAAGATATAAGAACCTATTAATCTCTACGTATTCCTATATTCAACGGAAGGGATTTCTTGAAGTGTTTATATAAAATAGTTCAATCGACTTTTTTAATATTTTAATATTTGGAAATCATCTTCAAATACGTTTTCACAACATCGCCCACGTGACGACGACGTGATCATATTTAAACGGAACGCCGATCTTATTTAAAAATTTCAGTTATCTGTTTGGATTAGTTGTGCTCTTATGTCCATCATCTTTTGTGTTAAATTTTTATATGTTCTAATGTTAATTATGTTTAAATGAAAATGTCCATGAAGATGGTCTTAAATAGACCGAAACGTCCGACGTCGACATTATATTAACATTAATACTGCATAATTGCATGTTAAAATTTTTGTTTGTTTTTTTCTGTATTTTTCTTTATATATATATATATATATATATATATATATATATATATATATATATATATATATATATATATATATATATAAGTAACTCTCTGTACAATGATTTTATTTCCACTATATATATATATATATATATATATATATATATAAACAAAGCAAACATAGATTAAATGATGAAAAATAATTTCTTACGTTGCTGGTACGAAAATAAAGCAAAAGACATCTAGATGTCCCAATGAGAGAAGAGCATTTCTTAAATATGTAATTGGAAATTGATTTATCCTTATTGTTTTTTTTCAGTGGCCTAACTTCTCGGTACAAACTTCGACAATCAACTTGATTTCCCCTGAGAAAATAAAGGGTCGAAGGATGTTGCTCAGCATGTTTTTATTTAACAGGATTTCTCAAAGACAATGTTACTTTACATTAATTTCAATGTTTCCATATGACAGGGGTATCAAATGATACATGCGTGCCCACAGAAAATAAAGATTGTAGCAATAAAATATTGTATATATATGTGTATGTGTATATATATTTGCATTCACATATGTGTGCATTTGTGAGGGTCTGCGTTTTATTCCATGAAAATCAACGACATTAATATTGCTGCAGATAAATGCTTGGCGTTTTAAATAATCTGTATTTGCGTGTATTTCTGTGTAAGAAATATTATATTTAATTTTGTAAGCTTGGATATTCATAATTTTTCTTTCAGTTGAAATGTGGAAAATAAATTCTCTTCAACACCAGAATAAATACTACGAAAACGTTTAAATCACTTCCTTTATCTGCGTTTATAATATAAAAAAAGAAAATATTTTTATAAGCAGGTTACTCCGAAATAACTTATAGCAATAATTTAAAAATGTTTTATCGAGGTAAAATTTTAATAAAATTTGCTTTAAAATAAAGTGAACTGGCAATTTAAATCAAGTGTTTTATTTTTGTTTCAATTGAAATGATGTTTCCAATTCTGCAAATGAACTTAAATTTTGTTATTTTTTTATTTCTTATGAAATTAATAAAATCTGCACTTTCGAGTTGATGAAAATTTATAGGCTTCCATATTATCTAGAAGCTACCTGTATACAGCAGATGAATCAATATAACAATGGAACTGCGACGAAGAGGCTAATAAATTTGATTTATTTATCAAATGGATGTCTTAACTCGGATTATCGTTTTGCTATTTTCTTTCCATTAAATAACAAATCCTTAACTACATTGTAGATTAATATTTTAAAAAAAAATTAAATATATTTTGAAAATACTTTTTGACTGCGGTCTTCAATTGAATGATTACGAGCTAAAATGCACAACGCTATTCAATTTAGTAATTATAGTGATTTTCCAAGCGTAGCTTAGATGTGGCACAAGGCCGAAATTAGTGGGTACCCAGTGAGGATCCAGCTCACTACTCAGTCGTAATTGTTCTAGCGAGCCAAGCTTGCTAACCATTACACCGCCTCGAGGTACCCCTCAATTTAGTAATTATACTCTTGTTACCAGCGAATAATGTAAAATATAAGAATTACTAGCTCACATTACAATGGGTTATCTGTTGCATTATACGTACTAAGCTTAAATGTTTGCAAGTGATTTAGGTTTTAAGTTTCGCGATCGAAGTCATGGATGCATAGCGTGAAAACATAGAATCAAATAAAAACAACATTTAATGAAACTAAAAACAAAATGATAAATATGTTGGTGACGTTTTGTATTGATCGTTATCGGTGCGCTAGACACAGTAAAAGAAATTAGATGAATAGAAAAATGAGCAGGTTTACATACAAGTAATTTTCTTAAAACAGCGAATATATCGAGAAGACAATGAAAGCGTTGTGAAGGCACGCTGTCGTATAGCTTCCAGTTGAGAAAAATCTCTTACAGATATACCAGCTGTGTTTGACAATACTCAGCTTGTCGAGTTATCTGTCCCCTGGCTGAGAGGAACCCAGATGAGGGTATGGGGAGGTAGACAAACGTGGCAACTTCATTACGGGGTATACGGGGAATCTTTGCTCTAGCGTAAGGGCTCAGAAAGTCCCACGTATAAAAAGGGATTATACCACATCACGCTTTGTGGGGAGGACTAGAGAAAATATCTAGAAGTCAGCTCATTAGGACAGATTCAAACCGTTGGTGGAACCACTCCCTGATTCACTATGAGATTATAGGGTGGAGACGTACTGTATTGGTGGGGCCATATTTGGAAGATTTAAGTTCCGAGTTGCCCTTCTCTAGGGTCTATTATCAAGGCTGTCTGAGTCTATATTTGAAGAAGTTGACATCCGAACTCTCTTTCTCTTAGACCGGTTGTGAAGGTCGTCTCTGCTGCTATTTACCCGCAATATGCATGTATGTGAATGTAACAAATTCGACTGCAATTCGAACTCAGTTCTCCTATTGATCAATTAGAGCTGCTATCCATTGCTCCACCGTGTGGTATGCTACAATAGTTAAACTTTCAATGATACGAAAATAATAAGAATGACTTTCATATCAGCTACTAGAAAACATGTTCCTTTCTGTGATTCAGTTACCATATGTTTAACTAAAATCTTCCGTAGTATAATCCTTTTTTTTTAGATATTGTGTTCACGACATGAGGGATCATGGATCTCCATAATTTCCTATCTTCCTAGTTCCAAGTAAAGTTTATCACTCTAATATATATCCCAGATCTGCGTTCCATTTATATAAACTCGTTGTGAATGTTACTTGATGTTCTCCTCTGAACAACTTGAAATCAAAACCTCATATAAGTGTTAAATTCTCGAGACTGTCAATTACTTACTGGAAATAATTAGATAAGATTTAAACGCTGGTCAATATTTAGGACTGAAAACCTATTTGAAAACTGTGAAACCATTCTATTAGTTTCCTTGCAATTAACTCCGCAGCCTTACTTCGGAGTAATTTGCTTTTCACTATTAGCCTGGCTGTGAAAGCAAATTGTCTTTATTAAAAGCTGACTTACTTAATGGCGGCCCTTTGATATTCATCAAATATGACGTGCCAGACATTTTACCCGGAAAATTATTTTAGCCTCCCCCAACCAAAACAATGTGTTATGGAACTGGGTTAATAGCAGAGACGCAGTTGGGACGAAATTCTTTATAATTTGTGATTAATTTATAAGTTCTAATCAGAAACTGACGGTTGGATACGAATCTTCGCTTACTTCATTTGGAGAATGTTTTGGATGGTTGATATGCACTTCTTGATTTCCGAAAATTCTGCTCGATTACACTGGGTTTGATTGAAGAAACATCGGAATTGAACAGCTTAAATGGAGTTGAAATTATGGCATCGGTTTGTAGATATTCAGTTATTAATACTATACAAATCTTATTCAGTCGAAAAGGTTCAAAAGCCAAGAACAGTAAATGGATCTCCATATACTTGTGAAGATATTACGGTTGAAGTTATATTCAAATTAAGGAAGAGTACCCAGGTCAGAGTGCAAAGAACTGTACATATACAGAGAGACGCTTACCCCTATCAAATGAGAGTCATCGATTATTTCATTTTCTGTATTACATTTGTAATCAATTCAACCAAAGTAAGGCAATAAAATGCCCTAGAATGCCAGGTATTAATGAGAGAAGAAGCATTAGAATGGATAAAAAAGGACAGAATTCAAAGGAGACGGAAGATGATGATTATGCATTTAAATTTTTTGAAATCGTAGTTTACAGAAAAAGTAGGAAGTGAGTGCAAAAAAAGAGAAAATGCGGAAGAGGAATTTTAGCAGAGAAATTACGTTTCCTTTTTTTTAATCATTTAACTCCAAACAAAGCAATAAATTTATTAAGAGGAAAGGGGTTTCTCAGCCTGAGAGAACATGAAGAAAATAAAACAATTAATAAGGAAAATAACAACAAAAGAAAAGGTATTAAGAGGACAGAAGATAACGACTGATACTGCATATAAATTGCAGAGGATTAAAGATGAATGGGAAGCAAGAAGCCGAACAGAGCTCTACAAACGAGAATTGCGATAGAAGAAAGTGTTTGCATAGAAATTGCGCTTATATTAGCAATTCCGACATTAAAAGTATGATATCGTGTCGTCAATCTAGTACTGCGTTTAAAATCATAAAGTCTAGGTACCATAGATGAAAATTCATCAGAACAATTACTGTGGAACTATTTCTTTAAAAAAACAAAAACGACTCAGTGAAGTTAAGTTACGGTGATTGGAGAGTGACTGAAGACGAGATGTCAGATTTAGATTAATATCATTGATATTTTTCTTTGTATTTTATCACGAATCTCTAAATATACAACACCAGACGAAATGTACCAGCATTATTCAAATCATAAGTGAATGGTAGACTTATAAATATGGAAACTAGATACTGTCGAGAAAAAAATTGCACGACACAGCGAACTAACATTCTTTTGTGATGTCAACGAATACTCGTTGTCAATTTTGCAATGCTCGTTGTAGTATAGACTTTATAATCGCAGATTACAACTATAGTAACGCTGTTGAACAATACTGGTGTCAGGCGCCTTCGAATAGCACTCGCGGTAATAGTACTTCATTGATAATACTCGCTTGAATACTAATCACGTTATTGCCATCTGAATAGAGAAATATTATAGTGAATGGAGTAGCGTATAGTGGTACGTATAGTAATTGAGGTTAGAGTATAAATAATGATCATTTAGACTTCACGCGACATCCTACATTTTACATTTATCTTATAGTCCCGTGATCAACTTAATTCAAAAATAGGATCGTCTGAGTTTGCACACTGGCGATCTGTGTTCAAACTCATGTGTAGGCAGCGACAATTTATTCCTATGTAACATTTTTGCATTTGATTCAATATAATTTTTTCACATCATGTCAGGAAAAATGTTATCCCGGGAAGGCGCAATGAGTCAATATCCTGAAAGTTAGAATCAGCCATGATGATGGAAGTCAAAAAGTGCACTCTCAGACGATTAAGCGAGAGAAGTTACATATTGGAGGCTTTAAAAGGAACATTTCATTTATTGTCTCAGGTAACAACAAAATGTAGTTCAATCTATTTTAGATCAGCTGCCAATTTCAGCTTATCGGACAAATCTGACATACTATTAAGACTAGAGTAAATAATTATCTCATCAGGAACTGATTTGAGAACTGATGACATCATGAAAGTCGATGAGAAAAATTAGAAACAACGTATGTTCAAGTATAGAGCACTGAGGGACACATGCATTATTGGAAAACGTTCTAGAACAGTCGCTGTGCAAAACAAAATTCATTTTGCGATTTAATAAGAAAGACGGAATCAGTTCCAAATTCTGTACGGGCATATTATAACCTTTCTATTTGTGAATAAAAACAGTATGTCTAACCCTACGAAACGGCTTCGAGATATCCAAATCAACACCTCGAGCATCACCATTCTTATTTATATCTCGATAGTCTCTTAAAGCATCAATCGTTAATACATCACCAACAGGCCGAGATAAGCGAAGGGCATATTTGTTATCGAAAAGCCCGCGCGATGTTAGATGCTTAACTAAGGATCAAACAGTTCGCTTGAGATCTTAAAGTGTGAAACTTGGAGAAGTGAATTTTCAGCAAGAAAAAAAAGGACGAAGCAGCTAATAGTAAGCCTAGAACTTATGCTTATAATTAGCAATTTTAATAGTGAAGTTATAAGACATAGCTGCCGATCTCCTACTAAATAATGAAATCCTGGTACAAAAAGCGAAGCATGATCAGAAAAATTACCATGATCATCCAAAGAAAAACAGCACATTGAACGTGCGTTAGGGTAGTGGTAAAATGATTGAAACTGAGGAAAGTTAAAAGCGACAGCACTGCAGTTACTTCTTTTGGTTTTGTCCAGAAACCCTCGATAGCTGAATCGTGAGATTAGATGTGGCAACAGTATTCAATGTACGGAGGAATTATAGACGTAAATGTGTACGTTAGAATCTGTGGAAAATCACTCGACAATGAACAAATCTTCCTAAAAGCAGTCTTAGAAATTGATTCTATATAACTGTTACAATTTATAGCAATGAAAGAATTTATACCGTGAATATGCAATGAGTTGCTCTCCTGGATGTTAGCATGAACCATGCTAATGGAAGGAGATCATCTTTTCTAATATGATTGGAAGAGAGATGTTTAGTTTTGAAGATTAAAAGTTAACAAGGCATACTTTGTCACAATTTACAGCAGATTGGAGGTCATATTTTTAGGTAAGGTTCAGAGTTGACTTTATTAAGCATATCTCTTTGTTTAGTGATAATGATGCATAGTTAATGTCGCTAATTTAGTAAATTATATTTGGAAACTTTACAGGCATCTCACAAATAGTTTAAGCTTAAAAAGTTTCCCTAAGAGTCAGTCTTGAAATCGCTTTATTTGAACAGCTATGAAAATCACCGGTGAGGGTATAATAAAAAAATAAAATAAAACATACCATGACTTTGAAGATTAAAACTCCAAAAGAAATAGATAAATCACAGATTATGCGAGATTGTTTGGAAGGGGAAAAATAATACAAAAAAATAAACAAGAAGACTTCTGAAACGAAACAATGAACAACCCACTTTATTCCGTCATCTTTCTTTTTAATTTGAACACACACATCATTTATCCCAATATCAGAGATTTGCGCAGGAATCATTTGAAATCGTTCTTTCTCCATTGAATTTTTCTTTATTTCACTTCATCGTTTACGTAACTTTTCCAACTTCTCACGAGTTTTCCTTTGAGGATAACTGCCGCAATTAATTTGAGATCGAAATATTAAAAAATATTTGATAAGTGATTATCTTTCAAAGGATGGAAATAATGCACATTAAAATAATCGAACATTATTATAGGAATTTAAACTGAAATCATATTTCAGAATATACTCCGTTAAGCATTATTTCAACTACGGATACAGAGGGGACAAAAGAAAGTATGCAAGTATATATAATAGCCCAACACAGATACATGCAGTTTTACATAAATGTAAACGAATATGAAATAAATATCTCAACAGAGAGAGTGTGTGAGTGAGTGTGTGTGTGTGTGCTGTGTGTGTGAGTGAGAGAGAGAGACAGTGAGAGAGAGAGACAGAAAGAGAGAGTGAAACAGACACACATTCACACCCATATATGTATATGGATACATGAATATATAAGAGTTAACAATTATATAAGTATATATATAACAAATATATGTCATGTAATGCCATGAAATACCATGAAATGTCAGAATATAAATACAGATGTGTCTTATAACATGGATATTTACAACTAACAAATGCGGGAGGAATATATTTTAAATATGAATATGTTTATATGTAATAACTGAGGTTAGGAATTGTCGTAAAATAAGAAGATTTTTACATCTAACCACTGGATGTAGGAATTGTTTTAAAATATAAATATGATAATATGTAATATACAGCAGAATTCTTTCGCAATAGAAAATAAGTATTTTTATTAAATAGTTGACGCGTGAGTGTTTGCCGACTTTATGTCAGTTTGTTCTTTGTCAATAAAACTTGAATCCCAAAACATATAAATATATATATATATATATATATACACTATATATATACACTATATATATATATAAATAATATATATATATATATATATATATATATATATATATATATATATATATATATATATATATATATATATTATAGTCGACTCTCCCGTCGAATTCGATGTATGAGTGTCAAGCAGATCAGGTCCCAGGAAACCGACAGCCCGACAACAGCACATGAGATTTGATTATAGTGGTGAAGGTTTCGTGCAAGACCAGCCACATTTTTTGAAGGGCCGAATTCAGAGACCTGTCATTCCCTTACGTGCTCATACCCTTGGAAAAGGTGTGAATCCTCTTCTTCTCACTCCAGCTATGGGTAAATAGCAGGACAAACTGGCTTCTATAGCCTTGGATGGCAACTGGTCTAGGAGAAGGACAACTCTGAATTCAAAACCTGCAGGCTCGTTTGGGGATCTTGTGACAAGTACTCTCTGAATATATATATATATATATATATATATATATATATATATATATATATATATATATATATAGGTTAACACTCCTACAGTCGAATGAAATATTCCTCGTTTGGGGATCTTGTGATATATCGTCAGTACAAGCCCTTCGTCTTCCGTGTTTCTTTGTATATATATATATATATATATATATATATATATATATATATATATATTTATATTTATTGTTATATATATATATATTTATACAAATGCTCTGTTTATAATAAACAGTATTAAATAACATTTACCTCCGAAATTTTCATAGAAAATATCCGTTCTTTTGACATTCGAACCTGCAAATATCATCGCTCCTCTCAATTTAAAACAATCTGTTTACTTTGTGGCCGAGACGGTTAAGGCACGTCAGCGTATATGACGGTTCCGTATAGGATGCAGGTTCTAATCCTGTCAAAGAACGAATCTATGAAAATTTCTCGGACATTCAGGCCGGTAAATGTTATTTACACCATTCTTTTCTATAAATAACATATAAAAATCGTCGGACCTTGTCCATTTCTTATATATATATATATATATATATATATATATATATTCCTATTCGAGGTACCCTGCGTTGCATGAGTGTACATGACTGCAGTTGTATAACCGCATCTCCTGTATAATTGCAACCTCTGTCTAGTAATTTATTCCTGCGTCTCAAACGCATGAACCACCCCTATTACTCCACGCGCTTACTCTAAACCTGGGTTTGATAAGAGGTTTTACGGCAAATTTTTCCTTTTAATAATTGAATAATCCGTTTCAAACAAACATTTTTTGTTTGGCTAAATAGCAAAAAGTCAGTTTTGGACCCAGTTTTTTGCAGATTTCGTATAACTGAAATAATCTAAACTAATCATTTAAGCAAACAATTTGTCTTTCTATTTATAAATATAAAAAGCATCGGTTGAAAACCAGGGTTAAAAACGGGCTTTTTGAACACCTTTATACACGGAAAGCGGCCTGAAAAAACGACGTTATCTTAGATGATGACATGTTTTTTGTTTGTTTTTTTTAAAACAGATAAAAAATATTCGTTCTTTGCAGCTTTGTATGAAGCCAATGTCGTTGGAAAATTATCAAGCATTCCATAAAACTCGTAAAATGAGTTTTTTTCCATTAACCGAACATCAGCTTATCCATACGTTCCTGTGTAACTTTGTCGTTGTTTTTTTACAAAAATTCACCCACAGGTTTTCTCGGCTTAAAATTTTGGTCTTTAACTATCTTAGTAAATTTGTACAAGGTCGAGCATGAATAACAGACACACAGATAGTTATCTTGTATTTTATACATATAGATAATGAAACGAAACTGGGCAGGTATTGGCTTTCGAGAAAATTATGAACTAGTGTGTGTGTTTATGTTAAAATAGAAAATTAGTCATTAATTGTAGTATGGTGGTTTCTGTAGTCAAGGTGTTTCACACGCCGCCTACGAAATCCCTTTTTCCTACATAGGGGGGGGTCTGGATCAGATAACATTTTTCTTATTGGGCCTTTTCAATTCAGCGGCCAATAGATATAAATTCATTGAAATGAAAACGGTCGATTATTTCAAAAACAGCAATATATATATATATATATATATATATATATATATATATATATATATATATATATATATATATATATATTTGAATAAAAAACAGACGCGTTAAGATTACATGTAATAAGCTATTTCACCATAACCCCTTTAACAGGGTTCTGGATCATCAGACTTTACTTCCAAAAAAAATTCTCCTTCTCGGGTCTACCCAGATGGATTACCTAAGTTTGCATAAACTATATATATATATAATAGAAATTATTAGCAACTGGAATGTAGAGAAACGCTATTTTTATATTTTTAACTGGAAAATAACGTCAGTATTTGTCACGTGTGGAGAATATTGTCATTATATCTGTGTTGATGTATTCAACCATTTTCTTTTGATGTTATGAATCTGTTGTGTATATTTGTTTTTAATGGTTGCTAGGTACATTCTGTTTTTGTTTTTATTAGTTACTTTATTCAATTAATTTCATTTTCGTATTCTGCTTTGATAAAGTCCACATTGGACGAAACGCGTCATCAATTACCAGTTTTCCTATTGTCATTTTTATTCATAAATAGTGTTTTTCTGTTTAGATTTTAATAAAACTGAAAATCATTCTGAATGTTGATTTTCAAGGTAGGCGTATTAATCGACAAGGTGGATATGGAAGGAAAGGAAAACATGTTAACTACAGCGTGATAGGGTGATTTGCCCTAAAAAAATACTTCAAAATTAACAGGGTGGAATCTGCATTGCTTAGTGCAGTAACAATTGATTGAAAATGTGAAATAAAATTATTAATGACTCTACGAATAGAGAAACATGCCACCCAGAAATTAAGCAATGTAATTATAGTAAAATATCGTTAAATCAAAGAAAAATACTGAAGCATGATCTAATATATAATCTCAAATATAGCTTGGAACAATTGAACACTTTTTAAAATTATTTAATGTAAAAAGTGATAAGAAGTAGCGGAGAAACATGATAGTCCACACCCTCTATGCAATACGCACTGATAGTTTCGAATCTGTAGCAGCTAGACACATAATGTGCGTTTAAATTTTTAACCTGTTCGTATCGAATAAATAATATATTTGGTTTTGAAACAACATTTACACAAATGTACGTAATCAAAAGTACGTACATAGCTAAATAGAGCTGCAGCAAGCATGATGCAAAAATTACCTCAGACAATAAAGTGGCTAAGTGTCGGTATCGGTGCCAAAGCGAAGTGGACATTTCTGCTACATCCGCATGGCATATAAAAGCAGTGAAAACATTAATGATGTCACCGGCAGTAAGCAACGTCACGTATCACTTTATAGCATCCATCGCTACATTCTGTCAAACGCTGCTTATTGCAAACCGAATTCCCTATGCATGCTTAATTCTGTCCTTTTATCAAACATGCTGTCTTCTTACACAAGTGCCAAAAATGTGAATGCAGTCTAATATGCAGAGAAGTATGAAAGCTATGCATCTAGTCTTCACTTTGAACGTTCTGAGTTCCGTGACAAAATATTGCGCAAAATCAAGTCCATGTTAGAAGTCGAAGAAGGAAGGCAGAAGGAAACCAAAATATTTGACCAAACGAGCTGATCAACCGAGTGAAAACACGAAGACTGTCCGAAATTGGAATTCGTACATTTGACATGCGCCTCAAAACATTGGCATAATCACTGGAATAATCATTAATAAAATGGGAATAATGCCAGAAAAATCCATTCATATTGTTTGGAAGACTCAGCGCTTTATTTTGAAACAGAAATTTCTTGACAAACCATGTGAACGAAACGACATTGAAGATGTATTCTAACATCTCATAATGTCGATTTTTAATCCAGATAAGATTGTAGCATATTAAATATGTGAGCAAATGTAACATTTGCTTACTGATATAAATTCAGTGTCACTCATTAGTTGACCTAAAATGAAGTTATAGTTGTACTGATAATATAGAAAAAATTATAAAAAAACAAAAGAAAAACAATAATAAAATTTTAAGTAAATACTTTAACCAGAATCAAAAAATAGTAACCCGGAAAGAAGAATAAATAATCCTATAAATTATCCATTGAATAATATATGGCTCATAATATACATATATAAAATATGAGATAATCTTATTTGGAATCCCATTAAGACAATCCCAATGTATTTTATAAAATAAAAAAAATGTCAATAGATTGCAGTGTATCATATGCATACCCTAAATAAAAAAAAAAACAAACAAACAAAAAAACAGACAAGATGACACGTTCTCATATAAGGAAGCCAGTATCAACAGGCAGAATTTACAAATCCACATCTAACCACTAACCTATATGTACACTTTGCCATCTTAAATTAGACTTGAATCCTGATTCGTCAAAGTTGGCCTAACAATTTTAAAATTTTGTAATCATCGTCCCTTGCAACCTAAACTACATAATAATATTTAGCTTAAAAAATTCAATAATTTTTTTCGAAAGTTATTCAACACAGCTTGAGAATGGAACAAAAACTTTAATTTTAATTCAATGTTTAGTTTTTAGTTCCGTACCATGGTAATTTGTGTGGCGATGTATAGATATTTTTAAATAAAAATATAATATGCTCTACTGCATATAATGCAATGGTTGTAAAATCAAATGCTAATGAACTGTGTATTTTAAATAGGACTTTTCGTTCCCCATATATATATATATATATATATATATATATATATATATATTATATATATCTATTTGAGAAAAATTAAATAGAAATAGGTTTGTACACTATACTCAACACACATTTTGCAAAAATCCTAAAATCAACGACAAAGAAGAATATATACTTTATTGATGCAGTAACATACAAGTCAAGAGGTCTTATTTTGCTATATTACTACTGGTGATAATCCAACAAGATAATCAGGCTGATAACTTTCCACACTACAAAAATGTTTGGAAAAATAAACGAATTATTATTAGAAAAAATTATAATAGTGAATTGTTGGAGTCTCATTTCATGAAGAAAAATTTTAATAAAATATATTTTTAAATTTCGACTTACACTAAGGGTATTTATTCTGTAAATGAATGCCAAAAATGTTCTATATAGAAATGTTTATTGTTACTATTATTGTAAGAAAATTGAGTGAATGTGATTGTGCAAATGTTTATACTCAGAATGACGTTCATGTTTTGCAAATTTCCATTTCTCACACACAAGAAAAAATAATTTACAGATTTATACATAAAAAAGTGATTTAAAAATAATAACATGTCTAATATTTCTAATTTATTTTATTTTTTTAAAGTAGGTGATTGTTTGGTTTCTCGCCTTTAAACTTAAATTTCTCATTTCTTCACATAAATCAATCTTCTGCCGTGAAACGGGTAATGGATTCTACATTACTCAATTTACTGTATTCAATTGATTAATTGAAGTTTATGAAACGACAAACTGTTTCATTATTCTTGGCAATTAATAATTAACTTCATTGATATACGGATATTAGTTTTGCGGAAAAAAAATCTCATTTGAGTCTTAATTAAAAAAAAGTAGCACATATGAATGCATTTTATTGTTACACAAAAAAAGGAGAAAAATGCAGTACGAGTTTCTACGATGATAAACAAAGATTATTTACACGCGTAACAATGTCCTCATCTTTGACGTTATTATCAGAACTTTTCGTCCTTTTTATCCTGCGCCTATCTGCGTACCATACAGGGAAATTAGAAACGTATCCTTTAATCTACACGAGGAACATAGTGTGCGGTCCGTAGACACTGTTGAAAGAGTGCGATCAATAACTGAGTAGCATTAAAATAAGTGTTGTGGATTCCGTGAATGGAATCCTGCACAAATAAATAAACAACGCTAGAAATTGAGATATAAAAACAAGTTTATTAAACATAAGAATACAGACTTGAAGTGAAGATAAATAGTCCAGGAATGCTGGTTAGTAAAAAGTATAGGTACAAGTCTCTGTAAGTAAAGCCGTAATCATCTCACTCTCTCTCTCTCTTTCTCTCTGGATTCTTGTATAACTCCCTGAGAACACACTGTGTCTGTCTCTGTATCTCTCAACGTATCTCAACGTGTCTCAACAGCAGGTATTCTCTCTGTCAATATAAGGATACTTTGGACGACTCCATCTTATATAAAAAGGAGATATCCCCACAACACCCCCATCCTTAGCTTCTTTTTGGGGGGAGTTAATAATATTTTCGCTTATGGTCTATTATTAATGGTTCCGTGAATTTTCCTTTCCGGCTTGTTCTCCGTGGCTACTTGTGGGTTTTGAATTTCGAAGGCTTCGAAAATCGCCGCCATCGCGTCTTCATTTTCGGAAGGTGACGAGTTTAGTACTTCCTCTGCTTTTTTCAAGGCTCTCTTAAGCGTGTCCACAATCTTTTCGGCTTGCCGGTTAGATCGTGGATGGTATGGTGCTATTTTAATACGTTTGACTTGATAAGTCGCACAGAATTCTTGAAATTCACTCGAGGTGAATTAGGTACCATTATCCGTTACAAGTCAATCTACAAAGCTGAATCTTGCGAATAACTCGTGTAGACAACAAATAGTGTTTTCCGTCGTAGGCCTTTTGTATCTGTAAACTTCTAGCCACTTGCTAAAGCTATCTACCGTTATCAAGTAGTAATATCCATCTATGGGTCCTGCATAGTCCGCATGGATTCTAGACTAAGGTCTGTCCACCTTAGGCCATTGTTTTTGTATAATAGGTTGTGCCTTTGCTGCCGCAGCACAGCCTCTACATTTCTCTACCATTTGAGTAATGCCGTTATCCATATTAGGCCAATACACGAAATTTTTCATTAACGCTTTCATACGATTTTTCCCGTGGTATCCTAGAGGAAAGTCCTAAGAATTCCTCTTTGTAAAGATTTCATTATAAAGTAATGCGTGATTACAAAGTGAAAAACGCACCGCTTGATTTATTTATTTTTCTTCTATTTTTCTCTTTGTACTTTATATGAATTCATCCATTTCAGCTTCTCTTCTAATTTCTAGCAAGGTCACTGGTAATACTCTTGCTGTATTTTTTAGCACTTTACTAATTTCGTCTTCGGCTCACAAAGCCGCTATTACCGAGTCTTCCAGAAGTTCGCATTTCGCAGGTACCAATCTAGATAATCCATCCGCATGACCAATTTTCTTCGACGATAGGAATTCTAGTTTGAAATTATAATTCAATAACATAGTTCCCAATCTCAGAAGTCTCTTGGCTGTGTAAATTGGTAGTCCTTTTTTCGAACCAAATATAGTGAAAAGAGGTTTATGATCAGTTTGAAGAGTAAACACTCTTACATATATGTATCTGTGGAGTTATGGCGAATATTATGCCTAACGCTTCTTTCTCAATTTGCGAAAAAATTCCTCTCTGCTGGCAACAATGATCTATATGCGTGAGCTATAGGTTTTCTTGTGCCATCCTGCATCTTGTGTAATATGCAATCTCTCACTCCGTGTGAGCTTGCTTCACTAGCAATGGTAATTTCCAGTTTAGGAGCAAAATGCGTCAGTGCTAGATCAGAGGTTAATCTCTTCATGATCTCATTAAAAGCTTTCTGACAATCTGCCGTCCAGTTCCATTAGTTATCTTTTTTCAATAATTCATTGAGGGGAGCCCTCAATTTGTGCATGTTTTCAATGAATTCACCGTAATTGTTCGCTAGACCAAGAAAGCTTTGCAACACTGCGGCCTTTTTCGGCTCAGGTTATCTGGATCTGGTTTTCTGCCACTTTCATTGATTATATGGCCTAGATACTTGATTTCTTTTAGAAAAAATCGCATTTTCTCCTTCACTTTAAAACTATAATCCTGAATTCTTTTAAAGTCTTCTTTAATATGCGTTGCGTATTCTTCTACATTATCGCTTTTGATTAAAATGTCGTCTATGTATGCAGTAGCAAAGTTCTGTCCCATGAGCATGGTATCCATAGTCTGTTGAAAGATTTACGGTGCTACTTTTATCCCAAATGGCAATCTGTTAAATTTGTAAAGTCCTTTGTGAGTATTGATACATAAAAGTTTTGTTCTTTCTTCTTCTACTAGAATCTGAAGATAAGCTTCGTTTAAATCAATCTTAGAAAATATCTTAACACCGTTAAGCTTGGTAAATATTTCCTCCGGGCTTGGCAATGGGTACTGATAATCCTTGATAGCCTTATTTTACTCAGTCGAAAAATCTGCGCAAACACGTGTTTCTCCGGTTTTTTCTTTAGGTAGACCATTGGTGCCGCCCATTCACTGAATTCGATTTTTGAAAGGATTCCAGTTTGTACCAATCTATCTAACTCCTTGTCAATTTTTTCTATGGTTGGGAAAGGCACGTTTCGCTATTTCTTAAATTCTGGCTGAAAATTTTCCTTTAGTTCAATTTTAGCTGCAAACTTATTACATCGTCCCAAACCGCTCGAGAATACTTCGGGAAATTGCCTGTGTAGTTCTTCTTTTAATTTTGTATCTTCTGACGGTTCACAATCTATTTTCTTATAAAATGAGGTAATGGGTAAATCCCATACGTCAAACCTTTGCATCTAATCCATGCCTACCAAATTTTCTGTGTCTTTTATTACAAGTATTTTCAATTTCTTCGTTTTACCATGGAATTTTACGTTTAGAATTACTTCTTCAAAATTGATACGCCTCCCTGTAACAGACTAGATGATTTTCTGTGTATGCATCATGGCCGGTCTATTGAGCTTCCTCGATATCTGTAAATTCATTATAGTTAAATCTGATCCTGAGTCTAACTGTAATTTTACATTATTATTACGATCCCGAGTTCCACATATTTCCTTGTGTTTATTTTGTCTTCTTAGTCCATTCTAGTAGTTATTACCCTACTAGTGTGTTTTTAGTTTCTGCATTGAGATGCCTAATGTCCCATTTTTCCACAAGCTAAACAGATCTTGTATTGAAATCGACAGTCTTTATTCCAGTGTAATCCACCACGTCTGTAACATGCAGATGGGGGGACTTATATTTGCCTTGATCTCTGTCATTAATCACCTTGTACCTTGTAATTTTTTCTTTATCACAAAATGTTTGTTTTCCTTCTTCGTGGGGTGTTACGGTTTTTTGTATATATATATATATATATATATATATATATATATATATATATATATATATATATAACTAGTGAGTTAGTCAAAATGACTTAATTCCCTTTAGAGTCTATCAATAGAAGGTTGACCAATCAGAAGCCGCGCAACATTGTATCCGTCGTGTATAAAGGCGGCCATATTTGTTTATCTACCGGAATGACCAGAGCCAACTTGTCAGGCGAACATGCCAGAAGGAAGAACTACGCTCTGCTACGATATCCACTGCGAACCTGAACTACGCTTTCCTACTGTCTCCGAAATATTCACTGCCAACCTCTGGATTCTATACTCGAAGACGACCGTCATGAATTTGTAACAGGGCGAGAAATGAAAAACGTAACTTTTAGTTCAACTTACGTATGTGTGCTACTCCCGATTCCTCGATATCCTAAGTGTCTTTGTTCATACTCAAGCATTTTTGGCAGTCTTCTGACAATTTTTGTAGCGTTAATCCAGACTCGTTTTCAAGCTTCGGGAGCATTCTTTTTCGCATTTCACTGTACTTGGATGTGACTAATCCCTGTAGGAAAATAAGACACTTAAAATTGTCCGGAGTCAATTCTGCCAATTTAAAGTCATCGCAATGTTTGTTCACAATTGCGGCGAACGTGGAGTAGTCCTCATTTTCGCTTTTTACGAGGTTGAGACATTTCCACCTTTTGTGAAAAAGTGAAGTCTTTGGACTGAAGATCTCCGTAAGGCATGTAACTGCCTCGTCAAACGTCAAATCGTTTGTCTTTTTCGGTAGAATATAGTCCACAAATTTTGTGTAGTCCTCTGTTCCCAACTTCCTGAGTAATAAACGTAGCTTATCTGATTCCGTTCAGTTTTGGCAATGAATGTTGAAAATGTCTTCATGTCGTCTGTATTAGTCCCAAAAATTTTTATCATCTTCTAGAAAATATTTAAATGTTACTATTGTGTCCCAAACTGCGTCTTGAGAAAAAGTCTTCTCCTTTTTTATATTCTTCTGTTGTGCGTTAACCGTTACTTTTAATATTAATTCCTGGAGTTGCATTTGTCTTTCTTCATTTATTAGCTGTCTTTACTCACTTCTTATAAACTCAAGCATTGCTTTTTGAAAATCTTCCATTTTTTAGGAAGTGAGGAATTTTTTCTTCTATCTCTTGTGTACGTTCTTTTATGTTCGTCGTTAATTTGTTGTTCTCTGTGTGAATTCTTCGAGTCTTGTCGCCAAGTTGTTGTGGTCGACGTGACTCTCGAATTTCCGTCTCCAAGTTATTGTGTTGGCGAGCGAATTTTTTTTCTCTCTCTCTGTACTCTTGTATAACTCTTTGAGAACACCCTGTGTCTGTCTCCGTATCTCTCAACCTGTCTCAACGTATCTCAACGTATCTCCACGTGTCTCAACGTACCTCCACATATCTCAAACTATCTCAACGTATCTCGATTTTTGACAGTCCACCCACGAGACATGTATGTGGCACAAGGCCGAGTTTAAAGTGGGTTTCTCTGAGCCCGTAGGCTCAGCCAAAAAATATCCCCTTTGAACCCGCATAAGCGGGTTTGGGAACTGTCTACCTAACCGGACGAGATTTTGCCCTTCAACAAAGTTTCGTACGGGTTCCTCTCTGCCAAAGCAGAAAATTCGACAGACGTCGCACACAGTCAGAAACAAAAAATATCCCCTTTGAACCCGCATAAGCAGGTTCGGGAACTGTCTACCACACCGGCCAAAGCAGAAAGTTCGATAGACGTCGCATACAGTCAGAGACTGTATCTCGACGTATCTCAACTGTAGGTATTCTCTCTGTCAGTATAAGTATACTTTGGAGGAGTCCATCTTATGTAAAATGGCGAGAGCCCCACAACAATAAGGATGTGACGCGATATTTCAACATGTGACAGCGAAAATAAAATAATATATATATATATATATATATATATATATATATATATATATATATATATATATATATATCGTATTTAAAATATAAGGCTCAGTACTTATTTGTGTAAGTTGTACTGTACGAGAGACGAAAATTGTGATAATAAGAACAGTGAGTACAGTAGTCAGAGCCTATAAAATGTAAATACTTATATATCGTTGAACGGGTTAAAAAAATTGTATATTAGACACACAAACAAAAACAAATAAGTCAGAGTGTCACCTATAAATCGCGCCTTCTCTTAATCAAACCAACTCATTTTAATATACTGAACACTTTATCCACATTTTAAAAAAATGAACCGTTATATTTGTATATTTGTTGTCTGAGAGATAATAATATATAATAAATCAGGAAAAAGAACGTACATTCATGCAACCACGCAAAAAGAGATTAATAATAACGTGGAGGACTTTGCCAATTAAACATCGTACTATTAATTATACAGCGAAACAACGATATAACCATTAGGAAATTCTGGATGCATTGATTTAATTATGATATTTTGGATGTTCTGACCTGTTTATAACCTTTATAGACAATCCTGATTGAAGAGTGGTTAAAGATGAATTATCCAAAGACAGACGGTAGATATTTCAGCGTTATAATTGTGAGCTTGTTTCAACATAAACAGAAAAGAGTGATGCAACATATCGAAAGACAAAACTACGTTTGTGCAGAGATGATAGATACATCACTAATTGCCAGAAACGTTCTATTGTCATAAGAATAATCTTCTGTGTGGAGTCCGGGGTAGATACAAATATACTTCTATCACCTTTCTAAATACTTACTTTGTAGATTGGTATTTCAGCTCTTATTCTGTGTATATGAGTCTACAGAAAGATTTATCCCGTCTGACAAAAGCAAATTTGGATAAAAAAATATATATATTCAGTCTTTCGATCGAAGTGATTAATATTACATAATAAGCTTACGAATAAATTACCTTGTAGGTAGTAAGTTTAAGTAAGTTAAAAACATTTAGAAACATACACTTTTTTGTAAAAAAAAAAGATATTTTAGGCTAAATCTACGAAATTTATAGACATTTTGGCTCCGGTCTAAGGAATTTATTTCCTCATATATATATATATATATATATATATATATATATATATATATATATATATATATATATATATGTATGTTTGTGTTTTTCTCTATGTGTGTGTGTCGATGTCTTGTGTTGATATATGTGTATAGGAATATATATATATATATATATATATATATATATAAAAATTTATATATATAAATTATATATGTGTGTGTGCACACACACATATATATATATATATATATACATATACATATATATATGTGTGCGTGTGTGTGTGTCTGATGGAGTGTACGTGTATAGAAATAACTTCGCGTGTATGTACTTTTTCTCATTCTCATAAATATTTATTTCAGTCATATATGCAATAAATTTAAGCTTCCTTGTTTATTATATTTCTATGACATGCGCATGACTCATTCTTTTCTTGCTGCATCCATTTTCGCTGTCTCATTACCATTTTATACGACATTCATTTGGGAGCCTGGTTTCATGTAAATCTCGGATCCGAAACACGAGGGTATTTAAAGCCCTTAATATTTCCAATTAAGAAAAGTATATAAGGCAAATATTGCCATATTATTTTCAAGGATTTTCATGAACATAAATAAATATTCACACACTCTAAATGATCAAATAGGGAGACAGAATCATAAAAATGAAACGAATGTTCTATGTGCTTATTTATTCGCTATAATTTTCTTGTTTCTATAACAAGCATTTACTTCATACGGTCTTCTGCTAATTTATTCTATATTTTATATTGTTTAGCTTGTCGTTATGTATGTCTTTCCTTTTCCCCATTTCTCTATTCGGATATAAGAATGAAATGAAAATATCTACTAGTAGATGACGCGTATATGTACAAGAATATATATATATATATATATATATATATATATATATATATATATATATATATATATATATATGTATGCATGTGTGTGTGTATTTGTACGTGTGTGCGTGAGGACTTATATTAGGATATTACAACAAAACATTTAAGAATCGTTACACAATTGCAGTCATGTTTCAACGCCTAGGGAATGGTCTACTCAGGCTATTGTAAATTACTGGCGAGTGAATGATTAATTTGGTTTTCAAATGCAAAATATATCCTCATTTTTAAAGAAAACAATATATATAATGCTTGAGGGCTTTACACTGATCTACTAATTAACAAACTCCATTAAATTACAACTAGTAAAAGAAAATTAGAAATTATGATCTTGGAAATGTGTCATGGCCAAGATTTGACATCTAACAGTAGGTAGACATTAATTTATAGACTGATACATGTGGTTACAATAAATGTACTTATCCCAGTCAATTTTCATAAGAAATAAAATCGGGGGTGGAAAGCTATTTTAACTGAATACTTGAATAGTTACAAGATTTTTAAATTTCATACATAATTTTTTGTAGTTGATAAATAATTTTCCTTTTTAAGAAACTAGTTAATAATCTAAACATATAAAATTAATTGGTAAATAATATGCAACTTTTAAATATATATCAACTATATCAGATGCAAATAATATCAACCAATCAATGTAAAGTACAAAAATACTAACTAAATAACAATACAAACGTATAGCATGTTAATATCACTATCAGGAGACCAATATAGAACTTAATTAAACACAAATTAATCATACAAATTGAAAATTAAGCTCTATATAGTGAAACGCAGTTCAACTAAAATTGAGGAAAAAATTGTAAAATTCCAAAGTTTAAGTGAATTGTATGGTAAATGGTAGACAATTTGCCATTAATTCGGATTTTTAAATTAATAAAGAATTCTTATCAAAGAAAATGATTTCCAGTTTTTCATGTAGACACAGAAAACATGGTTTAGATCTACATGGCCTTGCCATTTTAAGAATTTTCCATTTCAAATTAGGAGTTTTATTATCACCTTTTAAAATAAAAATAAAAATTATAAAGAGATGTATTATTTCTATAAGTATTATTGGTGAAGGTCACGATATGCTGATACCAAACATTCTTAAAATTATTCTTAGTGCTACCAATATAGAATGTTTTAACAGTCGGATTCTCTATTGTATAGATAATACTTAGGTAAACAAGTGATTTTTCTAAACATCTGTTTAGCAATGGGATTTGTCTGAATTCCTACCATTACACTGATTAGTAACATTAATAATTTTTATTTTGGAACATGCATTATGATCCAGGTTATTCGTCTAAAATTTTAATATTTTCAAACTTTATAATCTTCTCAAGATTGTTGGTGCAGCCACAACTTAATTTTAATGAGTTCCTGTTAAATATTTTAATAAGAGGGTTACTTTTAGGGAAATGTTTCTCAATTAAATGAAGGAAATTTTGGCCTAACTTAGCACTGACATATAGGTTTACTTGAGGGGTTTACCAATTGATATTCATATTTCTATTTCCTTTGTTTAGACCAGTATCATCATATTTTCTATACTTTATCTCAACGTAACTATAATCAGTAATCCTTAAAATAGTATTATTAATACTGCTATATTTACCAAACTCATCTGTCAGATGAGTGGTTGCTAATCCTACGTTCAGACGAAGGTGTATGTTTAATTACAGATGAAGGGTGTTTAGAATTGTGGTGAATATAAAATGAGTTGGCATTATATTTTATATAATATTCATATAATATTGCTCTACCATGTATTAAGCCCAATTCAAAATTAATGTTACGAACGTTGGACGTGTACTCTATTCATTCTCACCCTACTTTGGTGTGTATATATATATATATATATATATATATATATAGAGAGAGAGAGAGAGATCGTATATAATGTAATCCACGTACAGGCGTGTTTCGCTGTATCACAGCTCATCAGTGTAGCTAGACATCAGATGGATTCAAACCGGGATCGAAACGCGACCGATCTGTCATCAGTCGGAGTTTCTACCCCTGAGCTATCAGCATAGGGAAAGGGAAATTCTTGTGTATTATTTTTATGAATGTAAACAAAGGCCAGGCAGCCATAGTGCTCAATTCATTTTAATGAAGAGTAGAGAGAGAAAAAAGAAAGAGAGAGAGAAAAAAAAAGAAAGAGAGAGAGTGGTGACTTAAGAATCAAAACTCTGTCGTAACTCAGTCTTTTCCATGTACTTTTCTGCTTTGTGATTCGAAATAATTTTCTTAGTCTTAGGCTATGGGATATTGTTTGAATTTTGCGTCATGATGTGCTTGTTGATAACGGAATACGTATATTTCTCTTGCACAGTATAAAATTATGTGCTAGAATGGTGGTACAGCAAATTTCTCCTACCCAAAAAAGGAAATTATAGTTCTCGTTATATGCTTTTATTCAGCTTTTTCCTTATAATTTCTGATGTATTAGATTTATAATTTTTATAAATAATCCATAGGTTTTTAAAGTGTTTTAATGTTTTATTATACTTTGTTGTTATTTAATATTTTGTATGGAAAGGCGGTATTCCCAAAATATTCATATACATGGAGCGGAAGGAATATTTCTACATATATCTACCAGAATAACTCATATACAATGAGAATATACACAAATTAATTTAGCTTCTTCATTCAACATCGGATAAGAAAGGCTTACGCCGGTGTTTAAATTTATTTTCAAAACAATTTCAAACTGTGAGGGATTGAACAGGGATTTCCGCTTATTCAGAGAGTATAATTTCCACAAGGAGTCATAAAACTAACAATATCCCTCAGAAGATAAAGTTCTACTTCTGTGTTTATTCCACTTAACGTTGAAAAAGAACACAAAAATATGTGAAAATTCGGATATTAAATTCTATCACTTCCTTCTTCAATTCAGTGAAAAATATTTATGTATAATAAAAATCAATTTTATTGACAATATTGTTAACATTTTTTTTCTATTTTGCTTTTCTTCCTTCAATTTTTATTAACAGGGCTATTAAATCTCCCTCTCTCGCGATATATATATATATATATATATATATATATATATATATATATATATATATATATATATATATATATATATATCACAGTAGATCAGTGTTGCTCGACGTCCGGTTGCATCTAGCTAGGATCTAAACGCGGCTGAATTGACATCAGTCGGAGAATCTGGCCCTAAGCAGTTGGCTAACGGCAGGTATGAGGGTGAATTTAAGCGTATTTATTTTTAAATAGACACTATATATATATATATATATATATATATATATATATATATATATATATATATATATATATGTGTGTGTGTGTGTGTGTGTGTGTGTGTGTGTGTAAACACTATATATATACATACACTTAAGCACTATATAAATATATATGTATGTGTGTGTGAACACTATATATGTATGCATATATATATATAATCAGTATATATATATATATACATGCATATACATACATATACACACACACACACACACACACACACACACACACACATATATATATATATATATATATATATATATATATATATATATATATATATATATATATATATATTGTTTTATTTTCTAGCTATTTACAGTTTATTATACATTATTATATTGATCTGCAGTTACAGATAACAATTCTGGGGGTATGTATTAAAATAGTGATTTTCACTTTCTTTATTTGCTTTACTGGTAACTATATAAACGAAAAATACTATCCAAAATCTTCCGCTTTCGCTAAGGAAATTTGCCAGAATCAGGAACTTAATGTAATTTATTATACTAATGTGTATATATATTAAAAATAATAGATTTACTTTAAAATAAACATAGAGTCCTTTTTTGTCCGTCCCGGTAATTTAGACAATCCTACAAGTTTTATTTTAACATCAGGCTATTTCGCCGTTAAATATTTTTTTTATGAAGGAAATTAATGTTAAAATAATAACATGAAGATTTAACAAGATGTTTATTTATTTTCAAAATCAATAGTTAAGACAATTTAAAATCTTTTCCACCATCAATTGTTAAAACACGTGTTAAAATCAATTATTCATCATCACTTATTAAAAGAAATATCTCTGAACATTTTATGCAATTCATGCATTACTGTCTCTGTAAATCCAAAACGTCCCTTGGGCATGGTTCACTTGCCACTGCATTTCAGGTGAACCCACTGAAGACAACATTCACATACTATAGAATTCATGTTGTTCAAATCCTACATACAAAGCTCTCACAACCACCGCACTAACGATCTCAAGTATAATATATTCTTAATTCTAAATAACATTCTGGATGACAATAGAGAATTGAAATTAGGTTGAAAACAATTTCACAAAATTCTGCCTGATTATTTCCGTGATTACTAGTGTACTGAGCCTATCATCAGCTAAGCGATCTCAATTGAAATCAGAAAAATAATCATTGTGTGAAGACTTGGAGATTATTTAAAAAAATATCGCTAGCATTGAATATATAACAATTGAGAGATATAGAAATTCCAATTTTAAGATATTTTGATATAATAAATATAAAATTATTTAAAGAAATATTAACTTTGAAAATACAGAAAATTTATAGAATGTGTACAGTTGGATAAAGTATAAAAAAAAAGTTTCCAATCTGCCCAAAAGAATAAATATTTAAATTCAGTTCAATGTGAAATTATAAAAAAAAACAATTTGAGATCGTTTTTACGAGGGAAGATATAAAATATATTAAGGAAGATGTATGGAAATTCCTCAAAGAAAAGAGAACGTAACTAGAAACAAGAGTTTATTCATGAAATTGAATTTTAATTTTAAAATAGTCTTAATTTCACATCATATACCGAATGGAATTCTTAAACACAGTATAGTCGTGTTATGAGAAAGATAGCTCAAACTACCTAACAATTTAAATAATGGTATTTTCATTCCTCGAGACTTGGTGACAGAATTCTCCGAGAATATCATTAGAGAGAAATACCAGAATATTAGCATCAACATTGTAATAAATACAGTATATCCTCAATAATTAAATCATAAGGAAAACAGTTACTTCAATTTAAAACCTACCTAAAACAAGGCACATTTGGAACATAGATTTGATGGAGATTTTAGCACTATAAGAGATCCTTATGAGCGTTTTGCATACTTTGATAAACCTGTTATTATTTAATCCTAAACAATTTCTAGTGAATTTTTTTGCGTGAAGATATATATAAGTACTCTGTTGAAAGGGGCAAATTTCAAGTTACTATCACATTCCAAGGAATAATATCCTTATAAATGATCACGATGGCAAAACACATTAATTAAACAAACTATTATTTTACAAGCAGCAGAAGCTAAATGTAAATTTAGAAATTACCACGGAAATCCTTGGAAACACAAGGCGTCGTCGGTGAGCTGATGTGTCCTTTAAATACCGAAAAGAGACCCAGATCGATAAGCTAATAAAACTACTCAAGTTCACATCCTAATGCAGTTACCGGCTTGCTCAGATTTACTCGACGTATAACGTTACATTGAATGTTATGATTCAATGTCAAATAGAGCAGCTTGCAAGGCCACACCCTTTGCAGGCTGTTCAGAACACTCAGTGGGCATGGGAACACTTCAATGCATCATTCGGACAATCCCATTCAATTCTACGTGCTTCGGCCTCTGTTGATGAAAACTGGTTTGCTGACGCGTCGCAATAGCGAATGCTTCCCCGAGATTAAAAGCCAACAATGGCAGACGTGAGGACTCGGAGCAAATTAATCCGAAATAATGACTAATTGCTATCATGATGACCGCCGGCAGGGTGTCCGTGCTGGCGCCTTCGGGCAGAGGTTATTACGTGACTGAACAGTTGTTATTAAACACGCATTGAGAGGGCAGGGAGCAGAAAATAAGCCCGCGCACTCACGTTGCAGTATGACCATAGATGGAAAGAGATCAGTTGGCAAGTCATAAAGATGTTTAAATAAACCGTTTCGTAGTTATTACTACTACTCTGTTTTTCTCTCTGCATTTCTCACGCGCGCGCGCGCGCGCACACACACACACACACATATATATATATATATATATATATATATATATAGAGAGAGAGAGAGAGAGAGAGAGAGAGAGAGAGATACAAACAAACAAAAAAGGTAATGTATATACAGCTAGAATTTGGTTAAACATGTTTCTTGAATTCTGCAGACAAGGTCTATCGATTTGATTTTAAACATATTCTTTTTATTTTAATATGAATTATTGCATATATGGATCAGAATATTGGATCACCTGTCAAAATTCTTGTTTTTAATTGATTTTATTCGACTGGCTTGGCCATTAAACAGAAATACAGTTTTCAGTACCATAGCCAAGTTTGTTAGTTAAAACCTCAGGTACAATCAAGCGTCTCAAAAAGCATTTGGCTTGTAAGGAGTCGACATGCAGTGCAGTCGTTGCATCATTGTTGCGTCTAAGGAAAGATAACCTGGCGGAGACCAACTTTCTCCTGGCTGGTTTGAATTCAGAAATGTATTCTCATAGATCTAATGGAAACCAAAGCTATAGGGCTCAGCTTCACATGCTATTTACCTATAGCTGTAGGGACTGTTGCTGAGAAAAGATGGATCCATATTTCCCCTCGGTTATTTGCGCTTAGTGAATGTAAAACTTCGACTGGAATTCGAACTTAGCTCTCTGATATTTCATTCCAAAGATCCATTATTTCAATCAGCTACTTCCTATCAATATCAACAATGCAACATAACATGCATATAAACAAATAAGAAAATTAAAACAAAATAACAACAATAGCAGTATTTACTTACTTTCAGCGATTAGGATTTAAATTACATCTTTTAACATCCCCCATGTTTTAGCTTAACTCACACAGTGAGCCATAATAATATTTTGGAAAATTCTCATATTTAAAAATTCTGAAAGACTAACTATGATCTTTGTTATCTTTATAAATACCTTATAGCTACTTTGAGAATGTCGATCAGAGGACGAAACTCTTTCGTAAAGTTAAGTTTTCATTTTGTCTTTATTAAAATATTCTTTTTGTTATATGAACTTTATTTCCTAGCATATATATTTTGTTTGGTCTGTTTTAACCTCACATTCTATACTGTTTACAGCTGCATTTGCATTAATTAATATTCCTGTTAGAAAATTGTCAAATTCATCTAAGTTTCTTTGCGCATCTGCTACTTTCAAAACAGCTGCATCCTTTAACATCCTTTATTAATATACTTCATTATGTATATGATGGCTTGAATAGAACAGCATAGTCCTACATTAATATATTCTTTAAAGGCTTTTAAAAGGACAGTGGAATAAGGAAAAATCCATCTATTATCATTTTTATCAGTATGCCTATTTCTTTGCCATTTTCAGGTGTTCTTTTTCTTTAGAGAGAATATCCTGGTATTTCAATTTTAGCTTCATTAATGGAGTGTTTTGGATAAACTTTCTCACATTGACCATTTTTCATAAATGATGATTGTGGGTTCATTGTACCAAATGGACAATGAACCATTCCTGTGATAATCTAATATAGTTCAAAATCTAAGTTAGAATCAGGTATTTAAGTAATAATGTTTGGATTCTGGGGATACATACTGTTCTCTAGCCAAAAGAGACTGTGCGCATGTGGGAAGTCTTTCTTCTGCCATTCGACGATGTAAGTGTAGGATTTTGTTTACCCACCATTTCTTTGAGATTTAGATTTGATTAATTTAGTCAGTTTGATTTTGAAAGCTTGCAATACCATTATGTTGATATTTGGGATTTTTCTATATTTTGCTTTTTATTTGTAATTATTTTATTAAAATTTTCTGTTTTTTTTTATCTGAAATCTTTTCAACTTTTTAATAATAATTGTTACATTTTCTTAAATTAATTTTTGCAATTTAAAATTTTTTTTCATTATTTTCTTTGTTGAAAATTATTACATATTTTTCATTAAGATGTTCACTATTGGCTTTGATAATTAAGAAAAAGTAGTACAACATGCAGTTAACTGTGAGTGTTTTGCCAACAGAAAATGATATAAACCTCACTTCACAAAATGATATTCTATATCATAACTGAAGAGTTTGAACAGAGTAAATAAAAAAAGAAATAAAAACAGAAAGTTAATTGTACACTTCAGCTGCTCAAATATCGGCGCTTTAGTTCGTCATTAAAAGGCGGGCAATACATGTTTAACTTATCGGTTAATGCCATCATCCTTTCTTCCTTATTTCTACTGATTTTCTTCTCTTATTTTCTTGATTTAAGATATTATTACACATAAGGATTTAGCTCTTTTAAATATATTAATTTTGTTGTTGGTTTATCTAAACGAGATCACAAATGTCGTTATTTCTTGTTTCTATTTAACAAAAAATATTGTATTGTTTCTTGATTTAACCGAAAAATGTCGCTGTCTAGAACAAGGTACCTTGAAAAAGAAAATCAATTTCCTTTCATCATCAAATAAAATTAAAATATTATTTCTTCTATAATATAATTTTCATCATATTTATTATAATTATTATTCGAGTCTAATTTTAATAAAATTGTAAACCGATTTTAGATTTTTGTAAATATTTTTTGGCTAATTTTATAATCATATTAAAAGTTATAAACTGTACCCTGACAATGTCTTAATTCATCAGCATTAAATATGACCCTGTTTTTTATATATATATATATATATATATATATTTGTCTGTGTGTTTGTGTACAGAGAGGTTCATATATACACACGAACGCACAAGGATCATACAAAATATCTTGACCAGCGATATCTACCAAAAATAACATCATCTATGTCATCATCTGATATTTTACCTCGTAAGAAATACACATATATGATAGGATTGGATCTACCGAGAGTCCTAGATTTAAGCAAGATGAATATTATGATCTATAGAGGGAATATACGTATGCCTAAATTACTTGATCAGAAAATGACCGGCAGTTCACAGCCTTTGGGTTGCTGACATTTAATTATTTTACTATATATATCAACGTTTTCCTAAAGTTTAAAAAAAACATACCTGAATGCTAACAAGGCCTTGAGCGACTAATTGCGATACATGAACGATGTTCTTGCCAGTTTGTAAAGTACTTTCCAACAAAGGGCTTGTGTATGGCAAATTTCACGGAGATTTAATCTTGTTGAAGGAAAGAATGCTTTCTAAAACACAATATATGCTTTCTTGTTCTGTAGGCAGTTGGGAACCAACAAGCCACATGCTAATTTAATATGCATTGCTCAAGGCATCTTCACCTGTAATGTTCATGTCAGAACTGGACATTGTAACACTGAAATACCTTCGCTTGACACGAGAAGGCCTACTTTTATATGAATATGTAAGACAGCATGTGTGTCAACTGATGTTACCAGGTTGATCTGAAAACAAATAAAGACAGCAGAGGTAGTGCAATATTTTGAACAACGTTATATTTACAATAACCGGAACGTATCGATCAAGTTACGTGTAATTCATACTAAATAATAATTTAAAGTTTGGTCATTAGTATTAAATAATAAGGGACTGAAGTCATAATGTATATATCAACAAATTCGTTCCTATCAAATCGTGAAATGAAGGTTGTTCTGAATGTGCTCTTTTCCTGGTCTTTTCACACGAACGCGTGTGGCCATCAGTGTACTATATTGTGTTCTATGCTGTTTCTGATCTTCAACAATGATATTCGTGATATCATTATTACCCAAGTAATCACTTATGCAGATGACCCGACCATTTACAGCTGTCAATAGAAAATCCTTCAGAGCTGAGTTAAGTTGGCCGCTGTTCTTGAAAAGAACCTCCAGTCAGTGGTTAACTAGTGCTGCTAACGGCATGTAAGTTTTAATGGCTCCAAGAAAACTGCTCTAATTCAACCACCATAGAATATTTTCTTGTCTGCCATCAGCATGGCTGATGCTTGACTCCAAGAGAGTGTCTCACAGCGCATTCTTTTCTTTACATTTTCAACTAACTGAAGTCGAACAAATACATTGAATAAATAGTTGTATCTCCTACAAGAAAATTTGATTTATTGTGTCGTTTCAGAAAGTTTTACATGTCAGAGTCTATCTTGCACAATTACAAATCCACCATTTGAATGACGTTGAATTACAGTTTTTGAAGATTGTAGCTATTAGAGATGCACGTAAACGGAGAGGGAATTACAAAATCGGGAAACACGAGAAAATATACCGTTGGAGGAGAAGCGGTGGTTGAATCTAACTATTTCAGCTGTAAAGAAGTGAGATATTTATGCCAGTTAATGCACGTTTAAATCCATGTAGTTGGGGCACCAGGGGAAAAAAAGTTCATATAAAGCATTTGTCATGAAAAAATGTATAAAAAGACAGAGTGTAACCACACCACTTTGGTGAGAAAGTGAACGAAGTCGAGATGCCAGGTCAGGATCGATTAAATTACCGATCCCACTTTTGGTTTTACCAAGAACACCAATATTAACAGCAAGATTACCAGGCTAGATATTGCATGCACGAACGAATCTTTGACTTTTAAATGTGCATGATAGAATCTAACGAGACAAATTTCTGGATCCTTTACACTTATTAAAATATTTAGTTCGAAATTCTATAAATTCTCTGAGGACCTAGAGACGGAGGAGGAAGTTCAAAGGACGCAACATCTGAAAGGCTGTATTAACAACAATGAGGAGGACACGAGTCAGAATACAAATAATGATTTGTACAGTTTTTATTTGCATTAATACTAGACTAGACCTCGGCGTGGTGTAATGGTTAGCAAGCTAAATCAGTTACTACTGAAAAGTGAGTTAGATCCTCTCTGGATGCCCCCTACTTTCGGCCTTGTGACACATCTAAGCTACGCTTGGAAAATCTCTGGGGGTGCGCTTAGGGTGGTGTAATGGTTAGCAAGCTTGTCTCGCTAGGACAATTACGACTGAGTAGTGAGTTCGATCCTCACTGGGTGCCCCATACTTTCGGCCTTGTGCAACATCTAAGCTATGCTTGGAAAATCATTTAGAGGTGGTGTAATGGTTAGCTAGAATACTTACGACTGAGTAGTGAGTTCGATCCTCACTGGGTGCCCCCCTAATTTAGGCCTTGTGCCACAAATAAGCGACGCTTGGAAAATCAATAATACAAGACACTCTTCAGAACAACCGTGTTAGCATTAGATTCTTAGTTTGATATACGAAACAAAAAAAATATCTTTAATCAGAAACAGTTGTTAGTATCAATTTCTGAACTCAAGCAGCATTATAAATTTTGTCGGGATGGATTGAAATATAGACTTAACTACTCATTATAACAAGTTGTTAAATATACTGAAAATCTAAGAATTCTCTCTGAAAAATAATCTTCTTTCATAAATGAAATTAAATGTATGATGTTTTCTCAACGATTTCCGCCTGTTTGCGTGTATGGGATTATGATTATGTGCTTGTATTGAGGATTCATGTCAATCATGGAGGAAACAATTATAGTACATGACAATCATTAGTGTGATAATACATTGCACAAGCCACATATATAATTAAATTTGCTAATATCTGAGTAATGCAATCATTACAAAGCCTATAATTATACAATTAAAAAGTATTCTATAAATCTGACAGTGATAGTTAACTTTTTCATATTTGCATAAATCGTTGTTACATTACCAGGTTCCAAAAAAAGCAACAACAGACGATTGTTGACCCAGGATCATTAAATATATTTTCCTAGATGACTGAAAAGACTTTTACACAATTATGACTGCTTTAATCATCTCTTTCTTTGAAATATATCACGAAGGCGATTACTTCAATAATCAGACAATCGAACAGGCATTTAAAATTAGGTAGATCCAAAGAAAAAAGATACGTAAGCTATAATATTAATTTTTTAATGACAAATCTTTCTTGAAGCTTTTACATTAGATTTAATTTCAAACTGATAAATTACATTTTAAATTTTCAAAAAGCTAAATAATTGGTTGTAAATTGCTGTATTTAAAGCTAATTGAAATTAACTGGAAGGAGATTTTTTGTAAATATCTAAAATCCGCTGATTTTAGCATTTTTAGTCATCTCTCAGCGAATTGTAATTCATTTTATTAAAAAATAATCAAAAATTTAACTTAATTCGAGTAATATTAGCTGACTTAAAGTTTAATTTATCTTATTTTAAACAAATAGTACTTAAGTTTAAAATATCACAGAAAGGCATTATTTAACACAGAGGTAGGTGTTTTGATTAAGTGTTAGTAGGATTGACAATAGAAAGTTTATATAATACTTTTTTTTACGAGGTATATAGCTGTAAAAATTGCTTAAGAAATAGAACGTGGGCGCCATTTTTTAATATTTTTTAACTACGCAGTAATATTACAAATAGGAAAATATTCTCCGTAATCTAATGTTATATTTAATTTTAGGTAATTTGGCTTCAAATTTACTATAGTTTATTTTTTGATAATATCGTGTAAACACAGTTGTATTAGAAAGATCTGCACGTCTATACACACACAGACAGACACACAGACACACACACACATAAAATCAAAATTCTTTTGAAAATAATGTTGATCGCTGAAATGTAGTAAGCACCTCCATTTACGATTAGTAAATATAATATTATGTAATAACGATATCATCTAACCGGCAAAAATATATATAAAATTTTAAAAGATTTAAATTCTTTTTTATATTAAAAAAATAAGGAAAACAATTCCTGTAAATATTTCTTATTTTTTCTTAAGAAAATTGTATCCATAATTTGTGTTGTTCATAAATCAATTAAATTTTTTTTCTAATTAAATAATCCGTTAGTGTTTTAGTATTATTGTATCTTTTTTATTTTATCATGTAGGGCAAATTTTCAGTAAATGAGGATCATTTTTTACAAAGGAAATGATGGTTTAAATTCTGCAAGCTGTTCTACTTATAAATAATATAAAGATTATGCGGTGCAAAAATAATGTTTGTAAGTTTCATTAAATTAATAACTGCGTGAGGTGGGTAACAGATATGAAAAATATCTTTTTTATATCAAGAATAATGAAGCGTTTCAAAAACAGTACCATTCATTTGTGAATAATCCCAGAATGTTCAATGGAAATCAGACAATTGTGTTTTGCCTTAATTTCAAATCAATGTTTTTAACTGAAAACAAAACAGCTAAAATTTCCTAAATTAATATTTTGTCGGCTGCTGACGCAAGAAAAACACAATTTTAACCAAAATTTAAACTTTCTAAAAAGGGTGAAAAAATAAAATTTAATAATCAAACAATTATTTGCTCTTTCCACTTAATAATAAAATGAATTGTCTGACAATAAAAAAAGTATTTTAATGAGTCGGATGCAGTTTTTACAATCTTTGCTCATATTTTAGCGAAGTAGTAGAGGTTCATAATTAGGAAGTATCAATATTTTTCCTGTGGATATATACATGAAATGTGTCGTTCGTCATAATATAATGACATTCATGATATAAAACAATGTTTACTCTAATAATTTATGCGTAAATATTAACCTGTATATATATATATATATATATATATATATATATATATATATATATATATATATATATATATTGAAATTTAAATCACAGAAAACTTAAGGAAACAACTCATGAATTATTAGAAGTTTTTCATGACAAGAAGAAAAAAGCATATTATGATTATTTTTTTTTTTTACTGCAGCTGAAATTTTGGCATTCGTTGCAAAAGTTTCTCAAGGTTTAAGTTCGATAATTGATTCATTGTTTTTTCATTGACTCTAAGAAATGTTTTTCATTTTTTATCGCTTTTTTCATGTTCATCACATGCTAATTTTTGGCATTGTACACACAAAACACACACACACACATATATATGTATATATATAAATACATATATAAATAAATAAATATATATATATATAAATATATATATATATATATATATATATATATATATATATATATATATAAATATATATATACACACATGCAAACATAAACACACATACATCTGTCTCTCTCTCTCTCTCTCTCTCTATATATATATATATATATATATATATATATATATATATATATATATGTGTTTTTAGGCAGCAATCATTTATTTATGCATATTTCATTAAAAACGACAGACAATGTACTATGGTTAATCTTTTTTATTATTTTTTCTTGTATTCGAACAAGCGCTTTCTTTTTATTTCTAAACATAAATAATATTTATTACAAAGAAAAAAAAAACTATTCATCGGTGTACCGCAAATATTCATCCCTGTATCATGCATCGTAATAATTTGTGTGTAATTATTATATGGATAATGGAATAAGATTTTATAAGTCTCCTCAGTTTTATTGATTCCTCTTGTTAATACTACTGCATACCGTAAATAAAGCTACTAGTATTAAAATTCATGTGCTTTTTTAATCTATTCAGTCATCATTTAATGTATATTGCGGAGGATCTTTTCAAAATATTTTTAAGAATATGTAACTGAGAATTATAAGATAAAATAAGATAAGAACAGTGCTACCTGTCACTGGAAATGCTTTATTTTTTACCTCTTCAAAAATATTACATGCGCATAGTGCGACTCCCTCGATTTTGCATAAAACACCAATTATAAAAACTTGCAATATACATTCGTATATATGATAAATATAATGTATAAAATACTACAACACAGGAGATATAATTTTTGAGACAAACCAATGTTACATATGTACATATTAATATCACTTCGCATATGCAAAAAAAAAAAAAAACAACAATAAAAAGACGTAAGACATTTCCCAGAGGATACAATTTAACTAATTTTATGACCTAATCAATGTTCCAATTAGGAGTATTTGAAAGATCACCCGTTGGAATGCGATGACAAGGAAGCCATCGATATTAGCTGATTTCTGGTAGTAACACAGGAAGAATGAGACAATAATATGATTAAAATTTGTAATAAATTGTTGAAGCTTTACAGTCAAATAGTATCATACGTAATTAGTATCATTCGTCTATTCACGTTATTTGGAAAGACTATATTGAAATCATGGCTAGCTCAGCTGCTAAGAAATTTTGCTCACTCTGTGGTAGTAGACAATCTTTCACTGTTCAGTTACGACATAAGAGAATATTTTGAGCACAGTCGATCATGTTAAAGTCTGAACTAATATCAACATCGGCTAGGTAGAACAGTGTCAAAGTATCAGGGCCAAATGGGACTATGATAGATAGAGATGAGTTCGACATATACACAATCATAGAAATAGTATAACAAATGAAAGCTCAATCATATAATCTATGAGTCATATAAGGAGCGTCAGAATTCAACACGAAATTGAATAAGATCATGTGATTTCGTTAAAGACAATGGAACAAGAAATTCGATATTCATAGTCTGAATTATATCACAAAGTGCAATACTAATTCTAAAGCGTGTATTGTTTAATAAAAAAAACTTTTGAACATATTAGAGACAAACAAACGTTTGAACTGAGAAGAAAGCTTGAAATATTTGGAAAATGTATTAAAACAATCCAGAACTTTTATTGGAATTAAGCCGTCGACATGTAGACAGAAATTTAGTTCAGTATATACACAAAAATAAGAAATGGTTTAAGACAACGATGTGTCTTTTCAACGGACTTATTTAACGATGACATCGAGATGATAACTAAGTGAACTGATGTCATAACAGGATTTATTGTCGGTGGCCAAAATCTTAAAAACATAAGAGAAACTGAAGAGACAATCTTAATAGCAAACACAAAAGACAATCGCACGATGTTCTACTGAAGCTAGTAAATAAAATGAGAAGTAAGGACTAACTATTATAAATAAGTTGAGAGAGTGTAAGATTGCTACCAAAAAGACGAGCGCAATTAGCGAAATATGAATTGTAGTTATCGCAATGAAAAAATTGAAATATCTAAGAAGTATGACATGGGGAGGGTGGGTGTGTGGGTGTCAGAAAGAGAGATAAAACAGATCGGGAGATATATTATTTTCACTTATTAAACTATACAAACACACACAAAACCTACATATATATATATATATATATATATATTTATATATATATATATATATATATATATATATATGTATATATATATATATATATATATATATATATATATATATATATATATATATATATATATATATATATATATATATGTATGTATGTATATGTATATATATATATAAAACTAAACCAAGACAAATCGTCGCTAATCAAGTACTGAACTAAAATTCATGAAGTCTATGTACAATAGAGAAGAGCAATATTTAATTGTATAAAAAATACAAAATGTAGCACAATGCAAAAATGTGTAAAAAGTTTGGTCTTCTCTGTTAGCTTAAAATTAGCTAGCGACAATCACTGACCCTAACATTCTATAATATTCCTTACACGAAAACAACAAATTTTAACTTCTCCTTCTTTCTACATCCACCATAATAGCTCAATGTCTCTATGAAAATCCTAACTAGAACCCACATGTATAATTCATGTTTCTTGGGGAGGGTAATATAAGAACCAATCAGAAAATTACCATAATTGTATTTATAGACAAGGCACATAGAAGGAACTTTTCGCCAGTCGGAAATTAACTGAAGCCAATAGGCTAGATCAGGACCAAAAATTCTGCTGATACATTTTTTTTTCATTTTATAAAGAATCTCTAGATAATAAGCAGGAGCACCGGCTTATAAGGGGATGCGATATTCTTGGCATGGATGAATGGTAGACATAGATATATAGATATATAGAATAGATTCGGAAGAGAAAAATATATTGCACACCAGAGTAAACAAAATTTATTAGTAGCTAACCTAGGAATGGATTCAATATAATCTTATTTAATCATATATGAAAACAGTATCTGCCTCTTACTATCTCTGTACATGCACACACACTTTCCCGTACACATACACATTCACACACACATGTGTATGAGTGTATATGTGTGTGTGTTCATGCGTGATTTGTTAAATTATGTGGACATATTATGTCTATCTATTTAATTTTAATCCTTTCAAGTCCGTGGATTAATTTCTTGGTAACTGTAGAAATTGATCAAGAAAAGTTCCAAACTTTTCTTTTAAAAATTGTTTTCTCTTCCCAAGTACTTCCAATCTCTTCCAAGTTCATCTTCAGGAGTTGAGTCTGTGCATATGTCCGCATGAACACCGCAAAATTTAAAATATTTACCCGCATGCAAGGGAGATAAATATTTGAATTTTGAGGATTTTACTTTTGTGCATGATCACCGTATTATTAAAAATGTGTACCCGTATGCATTGGCGGTAACATGTGAGTTTTGAGGGTAGTATACATATATAACTTTATTTTATTTTCTTCTTTTTTTAAAAATTCTAATTTAGATATGTTAAATACGTTACTCGTAGAAACATTGCAGAACTTTGTTGCTATACTCGGAGTTGAGTTTATTTATTTTTGTCCGCAATTTTCTTTTGTAAATAGCTTCTAGTAATTTTAGTTTTTAATTGTTAATATCTTCGTGTAGTACTGTTGTATTTTTGCCTAAATCTATGAACGTAGGCATGAATATTAATTTAAATGCTCTAGGAGTGAACTATGAACGTTGAAGTGAAATGTGTAGTGGGCCGTGGCGGTTACCACTTGTTGAGGGTTCATGGCGTGGCTGTTAGCTGTTGTTGATAGAAGTCAGACGTAGAGGGAACGCAAGTAAGTTTCAGATACTCCTGCCCGCCGAGCCCAACTACATAAAAAGGTTGGACTTTGATTAAGTCCAAAGAAGAAGGCAAAGAAAGCAAACAAAACACAAGACCCATAATATATGTATATACAAATATATATTAATAACAAGTTACAATACATGGAAACAGTAGAAAAGACGAAGTGTGTGTGAATATTCTGTATGTGCGTGCGTGTGTGAATATTGTGCTTAGCGTGTTTCCACGCTATCCCTTGTTAGCGCCTACATTTCGAGGTTGATAGCTGAAATCCTGAAGGAAAAAGAGAAATTACCTCAAGGTGTCAGTGCACAGGCCTGAAAGAAAAAAAGATAGAGGCGAAGAGTCAGCGGCTATTTATAGCCAGGGAAGAGAGACCCCTGGTGAAAGGGTTAACGGACTGAAGGAGGAGTTAACTCCGACAAATGTAAGCCTTCCCGTCAAGGTCGGTGTCCTACAATCAACGTACATATTATTAACAATTTTGTCAGAGATGTAATCTCCCAATGGACATTTAAATTGATATACGATGTTTGTCTTTTGCAAAACATCAGCTGACGGAGAAGAATTGTTATGAATGACTAATTTAGTTGTATTAAATTTAGTTAATTTTATTCTATTACTGGGATCAGTGGGGGATATATTAGTTTTGATATGACATTTTAGAATATTTTCATCCTGTTTATACTTGAATGCATTTGACTATGGTATAGTAGGTTGATATGTTTAGCGTTATTTTACGTGTTATATTTTTCTTGATTTATGTTAATAATTTTAATAGCTCGAGTAATTTGTTCCTCAAGTATGTAAGATGAAAGTCATTATTAATGAAGATTTGTTTAACATTTTGAATTCAATGTAGACAATATTTTTGTTAGGGAATTTCCTTTTGCTCTTTTGTAATAATTAATACCTTTGTAATACGTCTTTTTCTTTTTCATAGATGAGAGGACACGTGTTTATGCTAGATTGTTCTTTATATGGGGAACTAGTAAATATATTGTTGTTTGTGTCTATAAATACATTAAGAAACGGGACTTTATTGCCTTTAAGTTCGTGTCTGAACTTAAGTACTGAGTGTTTTTAATGTTTTTATTTTATTTTATGTGTTTCGTCTCTTTTTCTGACTAAAATGGCATCATCATCTACATATCTTAGTTAAATGGAACGTTTCTGGGGGTATTAAGTACGTTATTTTCTAGGTTAGGTATGAAGAAGTTGCTAAATGTTTGTTCCTGTAGGGAACACATGGAAACACTCTAGCAATATACGCATATTTTATATTGATGGTCTAATAAGGAAACTTTGGTGCATATTGAGTGTAGTTTTCGTACAGTATTAGCATTAATTATTAATGGAAGGTACAGTTAGATTGTTGTAGATGTACTTTATGACTATATCGATCGCTTCCTTAACTGGGAAATTGGTGAATAGACTTTCAACATGAAATGTAACTGTTTACATTATTAGGAAAAAATAACCAGAAAAAGAAATCAATTTTTTCTTCTTTCGACAAAGCCATGTTTAAACTTTAGAATTAAAAAATATATAGTTAATGAGATTTCCTATGTGAAAAGACTTTAGGAACATCCTGTATTTCAAATAGGTAGTTTTTACACGGTTGCTAAAAGCGATATATATCTGATTTTAGATAAGCGACTATATATTTAAAGACACTTTTCCATTTCCAGATTGAAGACAGCAAGCACTAGAAGAAATTCAAGACAATAAAATTAACTACTATGCAATCTACCTATGGAGAACATGTATTCTTGTTTGGAGGAAATTATTTTCTCATAAAAGAAGAATGTTCTCATATACCCAATATCTATCTCGAAAACTGAAACTGCGTTCAAAAATAGAAATTCCTAGCCTGTCGCCTCTCTCCATGAGTGTTGTCTTCGCTGCTACGCACCTCCACTTTTCACGTCAGCTGTCGTGATATGCAAGTGAGTAAACGTTCTGTCAATTTCTATTACGTTTGAAAGGTGTGCAGTAGAAGAGGATCGATTAGATTCTCAGGGGCAATAGTGAAAAAAATAAACATGTACAAACTGATCTAGAATTGAAACACGTTTAGCCGAATCAGTTTGTCACGTTGATAGTTTTTATTCCATTCAACACTTTGTACACAAACTAAAAATCAATTAAACAACATAGAGATCTCTTAAAACGCAAAATAAGAAAATATATCAGGAGACGTGGTGCTAATTTAACCAGTAAAAATACATAGAATATTGCTTTCCAAGGATATCCTTTAAAAATTACCAGTAGAAGAGCTCGCTTTTGGAAGAAAAAAAGAAACTGGTAGGGAAATTTCCATGATATGTACAAAGCAAGATAAATAATATCATGTAATAATAATCGACAGGATAGTAATGCTAATAAAAACAATATATGTTTGGTGGCCCGGTGTGGCTTCAAAAAAGAACAGATATGATGCAAAACAATACAAGTGAAAACTATCAGATGGAAGTATTTTTAGAAGTGATCCAATTTTTCGCTGATGAGGACTTTCTAGAAAGACGATTATGCAAATCATTAAAGTTTTTTTTTTCAAAATTATTATGTTGTTTCTAAACAAATTATTGAAAGTGTGATGAGTTGTTTTTCTACAGAGCAAATGTAATGCTTTCCGTCAGAATATCTTCAGTGATAACACCTCCATGAAAATATTCTAATCACATATGCAAGCTTGTATCAAGGGAATATAATAAGGAACTGAGAGGTTAGCAATGGCGATAAACTGAGATTTGTAAAAAAATATTTATCTTTTCGTGAAGGTGTTATGTTTTTCTTGTTATTTACTATCCTTCGATAGACAGAAGGCCGATGTATGTGGCACATTTTCAGGATAATACCGACTCGTCGCTATTAGTATATTTTAAGGTAAACTTTCTCATTATTGCACAAATACTAGAACCGCAAGTAAGTGCAACAAAGAGCAGGAAATACATCATTTGAAGACTTTCAACAGTAGGAACAACTAACATAGAAAGAAGATCCAACTTGAAGAGAAAATATTCAATGAAGATATTGACATTCCACACTACTTCATAGAAAGTTTTAGAAAGATATAACCAAACTATGCTTAAGCTATTTAACTTGAGAAATAGATTTCTTTAAAAAAGTTTTAAGAGAAAAATTTGTATGAAATTTTACCAAAATTAACTCGGTCAATAAATTCTTTGGTCAAAATATTTCGTATGTTTCTTCAAAAAGGGAAACGGATTATATTACGCTTTACCAATGTGAATGTGACAGTAAATATCGAAACATGGCTGCTCTAAAGAATTTCTTTACTATCAGTCTGTTTCATTGTTCTATCATCCATTAATTCGATGGCCTTAGAAAAATTACTTGCTATTTCCTCTGCTTTATTTCCCTTATATATACCGTATTATTATAGAGTATTATATTTCCAAGCCTTCTCTTCCTTTGTGAGTCAACAAAATTCCCGCTATTTCTTCCTCATTGTTGGTAACCGTTTTCATGAAGTTTCTTTGCTTAAGGATCCCTTGTTCATGAAATATACAAGCCATGATTTCTTATCATTCGCCTGTTTAAAGTTTCTTAATCTGTTATAGGATTCTACAACATCCACCTGCATATGGGAAACTAAATATTACGTAGCTGTTCAACACTTTTCCCTTTATTTCTAAGGAAATTTCCCTTTATTGTACTCAGCTTATGCTCTGAATGTCATTTTGCAATATATGGAAACTGTCAATTGTATACAACTTCTTATCGGATAATTGGTTAAAAAAAAAGCTTTGTGCGAATATAATCTATACATCTCAACAAAGAATATTCTTCTTCGAACATCGTGAATTTGTGATGCAGAATCACAGAAAACTGTAGCAAATTGCAGAACTAGCATCACTTGAATATTTTCAACAATAGTAATAACTAATAGCGATATGAAATGTAACTCGAAGAGATAATACTAACTTAATCAAGATGGTGGCCTTCTACAATAATGCAAACGAAAGTTGGGGAAAAAGTGCCAGTCAATGGAGAAAACTGAAATAAAAACGACTGACATTTTTTAAGGGAAATATGTTTGAAATTTCTTCCGACAGTAGCTCAACTTACTTGCTTAGCAAATAATAAGTAAACAATTAATATAACAATTACAATTATAATTATCTTCAAATGCCTGGTCCTGAAGATGGCCTCTATCTATTACTTCCACCAAACGATATTGACAAGAAAACTGACATGGTGAGGAAAAGAAAAACTGAATTCTCAAATAAAATAAAACAACAAATACTTTGGTATTCTGGTATTTTATTTGAGAATTGATACAATATGCCAATAAAACATAAATCTGGTTGTGAAGAGAGGGTTTCAAAAGAGAAACACTGTCTTTATTAAAAGAGGATCCGAAATGTGTAAAAAGAGTAAGTTAGCCTTCTTCTAGCGAGTTGAATCAGCCTTATTTCGCTTAGTTTCCTTCTGAAAACTGATACTTTGGGGAAGAAAAAAAGCACCGATTGCTTCTCTGAACACATTTCAACTCAATTGTCAGACAGTATCTGTCCAACTTATCCTCATAATCTGCAATTCCTACAAACACTACATCCAACTTCGTCTCATATGGGAAAGTTGACGTGATATAATGATTAGCAAAATTGTCTCGCTAGTTCATTTACCACTGAATAGTGAGTTCGATACTCACCAGATGCCCCTTACATACCGCCTTGTGCCAAATATTAGATACGCATAGAAAGCAACCACCGTTATCTCACATACTTACCATTAATATTTCAATTACATTCGGTGCTTCTCTGGATTGTATTGGGGAAAAATTAACAATATAGAAAGCTTAATGTCGATAATCTACAGAAAATGAAATTCAGTTTATGAGCGAAGGAAAAATAGTTTGTGACAAAGACATCAAATCTACGTAATTCTTCCTATACCTAGAAAGGATTATAAAGTATTTTTTTACATATTCGAAGGTAATTAATTGGAAAGTGTCCAAAACAATCTTGTAGATACAAACCATTTTCTTTCTCAGTGAATACAAATATTTATAGGGACTTTGAAATATTAAAGTTCCCCACATTAAATCATTCCAGATTATTTATTATCGTCATAGCCAGGACGGAAGGGACTGAGGAAACCAGCGTGTCACCTACCTAATTAGGTTGTGTAATTTGTTACAGTAAATTGCAGAGAGCTGTAACCGCGGAACTTCTGATAGATGTACATAGATAGACGGTAGCCACTGAAAGACTGGATTATATAAATCAAAAATAACTTATAGAAACACATATATTATTTCATTTAAATGTCTAAAACATTCAAAATGTATCACTTGTTCCAGTTTCGGATTGGTTTTCCGTTCATTCTAAAGTTTTCTCATTCCATTTCACAACGAGTCACCTCTTGCATCCTAGTGCTACTCTCACCTTTCTTACGATCCTAATGGTTTCAATATTTCTGAAGTGATCTAGTGAATGCTGCTAACGTATTATAAGGAATTCATTGTGGTTTATAAAAGTAAATATCCAAAAATTTAAAATTACTTCACAAGGATTAAATAGAGAGACTCACGCATTTTTAATGATTCTAAATTTTACAAGTGCATGAAGCAAACTAAACACAATATGTGTGGCAAAAATGATGAAATTCGACAACTATCGTCATTTCCTCTCGACTACCGTAACTAGGTTGTCGTCTGATTAAAAGTTCTGTCTCATATGTAATTATATCTAATGGCTGTTCAATTACCTTCAGATCTAACAAGTCAGTATACTATTGGGTTTTATTAGGCCAACCTGTCTGGGGATTAATGATATTGAGGTAAAATCTCGGCCAAAGTAATTTATTGCTCGTTATTATATCAAAAGCTGGAGCTTATTTCCGCGAAGTCGACTGATAATCGTCAATTCCCCCAATTTCATAAATATTTTCACTTTGCTTCTATTCATTCTCTGATAATTCTCTTTCGTTCTATCTCTATCTTTATACATTTTGAAAAGTGTTCGTTGTTGTTATTCTTTTTCATATACATATGTTATTGATAATTGTTTCTTTCAGTCAGACTATTTATAATGTACAACTTCCGGCAGAAATGCCTGTAGATACATCAGAAAATCAGAAATTAAGCGTTTAAGAAAGCACTTAATTTAGACGACAGTTATCTTTACTCTACAGAATTGTTTTTTGAATTGTTAAATATTTTCAATATTTGGTAATTTTCAGAGAGAAACAATATTGACGCTGTTAATATGAACCGTGTTTAAATATAATATGAACAGATTATACGAGACGAAATATCAAGCTTATGAGGTGGCATTTTTTTTCTGAATATTAGCGGATTTTTCAAGTTTCAGAGGATGAGTCAGATTTCGTTTTCTCCAGTAGAAATTATGATGAAATGACCAATAATATTTACATGGGCGCAACGTTTACAAAGATGAATTGAAGGATATTTTAATGACACAAAGTAATACATTCGAAATTCATGTGAAATTTAATGTTCATTTTCTAATTCTAATTTTAGTAGATTTTGCCACACCCACACAAAAGCACTCACACGCGTGTGCACACACATATATACATATGTATATATGTATTTGAAATATAAGATTAGAAAAATCAGCGCACAACTCACTACACAGATTTCGACATTATGGTGTCGTCAGGGCAATTAACTGTGGATGGTATTATATTGTATTATTTTTTAGTGTATTATATTTTATTATATGTATATATGCATGTATTTATTGGGAGCTTATGGTTTCATCTATTCTTGAAAAAGATCCAAAGTAGATAGAACCAATATGATTTATTAATTTAAATGCCCTTAATCTAACAAGTCAGTATACTATTGGGTTTTATGACCACTGTTCTTGATCAAACTAAATTCATGAATAGTTATATTGAATATACCACTGCGAGACTAACAGGAAAACTCACTTTACATCTCTCTGATCATAGCTCAATTAAGTATCATTTAAACACACACCGAGACCTACAAAACTTCACCCGCAATATACTCGTTGGCAATACTAATATAATAGCAACATCAACATGTAAAAAAAAGACTTAAAACGGAAGAATTATTTAAAAAAAGAAAGATGAATCCAACACTCAATAACATCAAATATGAACACCGGCACAAAGACCGCGTTTTGAAAATAAAATATTCCTATAACTATTGGTGCACACATAAAAATTATCTATAAGTTCAGTTAAATGTAAAAACAATATAATTCTTAATAATGTCTAAAATAATAGCCTAAAGCGTTGTTTCTTACAGAACATTCGAACAATTTTTAGAATAATTTATGTCCAGAAAAAAATTACAATATCACAGGAAATATTAAATAAAAGTCGTTTTTAACAAAAAAAAAAACAAAAAAATAATAAAAACATCCGTAACAGAGGCATGTCTGTCCAGATCCATAATTATATTGTAGGGCGGACTCTCCCGTCGTATTCGACGTATGAAGGTCAAGCGGCTCCGTTCCTAGCAAACGATAGACAGGAACCAGAACATATGATTTGATTATAGTGAAGAAAGTTTTGAGCAGAACCAAACAGACGTTTTGAAGAGCTGGATAGAGAGAGCTGGTGCATCGGGTGCCACAAAGGACAGCAATCAGGTTTTGAATACAGAGTTGTCCTTCTCCTAGACCAGTTGCCATCCATGTCTGTCCTGCTACTTACCAATAAATGGGAGAAGAGGATTAATACTTTTCCCCAGGTATTAACACGTAAATGAATGTAACGGATTCGAATGGATTTCGAACTTGTCTTTCCGATTCCTCAATCCGAGCCGCTATCGATAAATCCTCCTCCTCCTCCTTCTACATATATATATATATATATATATATATATATATGTGTGTGTGTGTGTGTGTGTGTGTGTGTGTGTGTGTGTGTATTTGTGTGCGTGTGTGTACGATTGTAGAATAAACTTGTGTGCAATAAATAGATTTTAAAGACATATGTACATAGATACAGAATGGCTACTGAATGATATAAAACAAAAAAATTCTTTTACAAAGACATATTTTTTTAAATTATTATTTTATTTAGATGGAAACTTTTTTAAATCCAGTTTCAGAATCTTCTGAAGCGATGTTCTGGCGATACCGAGTTGAGCAGCGTGACGGCCTGTTGAACCGAATGGATCCTTAAGAAGACGCTGCAGTATAGCTTCCCCTGCATCGAAAGTGCGTACAGTGCTCCCCGGAGAACGCCGACTGATTCAGTTCTTTCTAATCGGGCGACTAGGTTCCGCATCCTGTTATCTCTAGGAGATACACAGACATGAAAATGTTGCCGGTTTTTACTCTGAGTTTGAAAATGTGACCTTTCATTGGAATATAAAAACTCTAAGGAATGCACTGTAAATTGCAAAATCTTTAAGGAATAATCTATAAATTTCAAAATCTCTAAGAAATACTCTATAAATAGCAAAAGAAAGAAAAGAAAATGATTGCAAACGAACAAGTTACGATTTTTCAAATCTTCAGTTTTACAGTAGCCACCCTATAAAAAGACAGATGAAAAGAGAAAAAGTTACAGAAAATGTAATACACATTTTATTTTTTCTTGTATGCACTTATGTCGATACTATGTAGTTTTCTCATTTTCATTTCTCCCTTCTTTCATTCTTCAAACATTTTGCGAAGGAAGCTACATCAAATTCAATATATTAGTAATTGTATGCATTTATTGATAAAACCTTCATCTTTTATAGAGCATATTTGGAATCGGATTTGTTCGCATTACTCGTGAGAAAAGTTTACTGCCTCTGTTGACAATAACAAATCCCTTGTCTAAGCGAATTTTCTTAACTAAATGCGAAATAATATCAATAAACAAGAAATAAAAAAATAAACCCTTAATTTTTGAGAAGTGTTTTATCACTTAGAACCAAATAGAGATTCAAGTCGATACATTTTCTAGAGTGTTCTGGGAAAAATCACTTATTTCATTAACCCTACACAATCATTTCGGAAATTCAATATTCACAGTCCTCTTGACAGAGAAACTTGAGTCAGTTTATAATGGATTGCCCGCTGTGCTATGGCACAGTTAGTTATTGTCAAAATGCCTAGATTACAATTTCCATTTCTTTTAATTTTGCACTAAAAATTAGTGTGTATTTTACTATATGTGTATTGCGTATTTATTCTGGGGGAATTTAGTAAAATTTAGTTGTTATGCTTCTGGATAATTTTCTTTTGTTACATAAATATTAATTTGATTTTAATTTCGATTAATAGTTTAAAGGGCGAAATTCGATTTTAAAAGCTATGTTATTTAATAACCATAAAAAACACATACATATAGGACTAGCATTTATAATTGGTGAATTGAAAAAATAATGATGTCTGCTATTTTGAAAGGATTATTCTCTTTGATCTCTGATAATGAATGAATTAATGAATTCAAATAATATACTGAATTAAAAAATAAACATAAATAAGAATAAATTAGTATGCGATAAAATAAAAATAACTGCAATAAAAAAATGACATATTAAGATAAGACAACAGAAATTTATATTAATTCTATATTTATTTCCTCTCTATATATTCTGTCTAATGTCCTGATCTCTGATGTTCTCATTACAATGTTTCGGCTGTTATGTCCACCTGCCTACATAAGATATCTATCAAATTAAGTCAGACACATTTCTTTCATCTCTGGTGTAGACTGTTCTCGTCCCCACTGCCCATGTCTTGGGATAATATCTAGTTTTTATTTGTGATACTGCTCAGATATCGCGCGCCCATTTTCACTGAGCCCAAATACAGATGGATTGAACTCAGAATTAGTATGTTACAGGTAACGGAAATGTTTCAATCGAAGATTCAAAAAATAGCAAAATTCTTAACTGGTATTCATTTTTCTCTTGTCAATTTTGCATCGAGGACTGAAAATGCATATACCCAATAAAATAGAATAAAAGCAAAGACAAAGTTTTATATATATATATATATATATATATATATATATATATATATATATATATATATATATATATATATATATATATATATATATATGTGTGTGTGTGTGTGTGTGTGTGTGTATAATACTAACATATGTTTAAATTACTGTGTTAAAAAGCAACACTTCTTGCAGTGACAGGGAGGAAAGGACTTTTTATATATATATATATATATATATATATATATATATATATATATATATCATTATCATTGCTATAACGAAAAAATGTGTTACGTGTATGATATTAGATAACGCTGAGAGCAAAAAAGTCTATATCATTTTCGTGATTTCGGTATTGTGAGTGTTCCATCATGATGAAAATTAATTACATACATATCTACAATGTTTTGCGAAACTACTTTGTAGTACATAAAAAAGATACAATATTTCTTTACACCAGAATAACGAAACCGACTTTCATTAGGTTTATATACTTTTACTCAGTGTGACCTTCTAATCTGATTAAAGGCAAAAATTGATTCAGAAATCGAATTCATCAAAATATTCTAGGGGAAAATATATAAATTTTGATATTGTAAAGTCTAGAATTAGTGCTAACATTTAAAATTACCCGCCTTTATTCATCCTATTTCTGTAACGGGATAGAGATGCTATTTTTACGACGTTAGGTAATTGTTATATAGGAATAACATGTCGCTGCTGACACTGTAGTTTGAACATATATCATCAGAGAGCAAACACAGGCGATCCCATTTTGAATTCGAATATCAGGTGATAGTAAAGAAATATATTTATATAGGAATTAGCGTGACGTCTGATGGATCACCATTTCTATTCTATCATCTATTACTACACGGTTCGCTATTCTCTGTACTATTCAATATTTATACACTATTTCTCTACACTGATAACTATACGGATCACTACACGGATTACTATTCGACGGTTACTTTCGAGCGAGTATTATCGAGCAAGTACTATTAGAGCGAGTCTTATTCGAAGAAGTTTAACACCAGTATTGTTCAACGGCATTACTATAGTTGTATCTGCGATTACAAAGTCTCTACTACAAAGAGCATTACGAAGGTGACATCGAATATTCGTTGACATCAAAAACTATTCAAATTTCAGCTCGTCGGAAAAAAAAAATTTTTTCTGCCTATCCAAGTATTGTCATCAGTTTACTCAATTATAATCGACAAAAAATCAACTTATTACTTATGTAATATAGTATTTAATATATTATTGTGACATTTAATACATAGGTAGAATATGCCAGCAATTGGGAATAAGAATAAATCAACGGGTATCAGCCAATATTCTGAAAAAAATCTTGGATATTTTACATACAATTGATGTCAGAATTATTCGACACTACACTTGTAATTAGGAATGAAGCCATAATCCGCTAATATTTATGGAAATCTCATGTACTGTTTTCACAAATAATAAAATAATGGATTGGAAATAATCTGTTGTTAATCCCTTAAAAGTTTTAAATTAATGTCAAAAAATCATAAGAACATCAAACTAATATTCATCGTAATAAAAATCCATCGGTTCTCTGGACTCAATAATCAATTTTGTAATATTCATTCTCGATTATTGCCTTTAAACGTTTTATTTAGTTGCGTACAAGATCGATAAAAACATTGACAGGTATTTGCTTCATTCTTCAAATTCGGATGATTTTTGTCTCTTGGATTTCTATTCAAGTAGGCCTATAAATTGTGAATAGAGTTTAGGTCAAAATTTCTTTGTGGCATACGACAATATATAAATTGGGCTGATATTTATGTATTTAGTAACAATGCGTGCCATGTTTTTTGACATGCTGGAACCTCCAGTGAAGAGTAAAATATATCACTTGTTCATTTTCTTTTATTTTTTAAGAATAACCAATTCTTTAGCAATGTTTACCTGCACCGTCAATAATAATCCTTGTCCAGAAGAAGAGAACCCTCGCCCTCCAAGGCATAATGGTTACGACCGGTGCTTAATTGAAGGAAAGGTAAGTTTTCGTTTTTTGTGTTGTTGCTTGATTTTCACTGTTATTCGATTTCATTCATACATACTTGGAATACATGCCCTCAGATACTTCTAGTATCGTCTTATTTAATCATAAAACAAAATTCAAGTATTCACACCTATATTCTACATAACGAATAAGAAAAGCTAATATACTTTGTGTTCATTTATATGTCTTTTATGTTTTAAGAAATATAGGTTTCCGTTGGATATCAAGCTCGAAGATCTATACGCCTGAAATGACAATCTTCATAGTCACATTCAACACTGCCGTTTGTACATCATTGCTAATGTAATTTGCTGCTATGTGAGGATTATTTAAGACATTTCTATTAAGTGTTTCCTTCCATTCTCCCGTCTTCTACCAGTCTTTAAAGACAAGGAATGTCTCTGTACTTCTTGATAATGGTATGAATTTTCGATCTAGGATGTTTAAAATACTTGCAACCTACTGAATATCCATCACATTGTTTTAACGCCTCAATTCTCATTCAAAGCTTCTGGTCAAGTTTAACAGAATTCAGAACGAATGATTATCGAGGTACGTAACATATTGTTTTCTATAGAACCTTCAATAATGTTACATAATCAGGCCAATGCTGTTTAAATTCCAAAGGTAAGTTTTATATTAAAAAATAAACCATCACAGTTGCCATGGAGTAATATTATTTCCTATTTTCCATGAAGAGTAGGAGTGTATATTTTTGGACAGTACAATTTTTATATGCATTTATATCTATCAATATTATAGAAAACAATTCTAAAAATATCATGGATTTTTTCAAAATTCATGTGGTATAAATTATGCACGGCAAATTCATCAAGTACACATGTTGGCATTTCCTAGAAATTATATGAATATTCAGTAGAAGTGAATAGATTAAAATGTATTAAAAAGAAAATTAATAAATTACATATAGTTGGGTCAATATATCTGTGACAGCTATATATGATAATTTGTTATATAACATTCACAGTCCATGATCCTGCTACATTTCATCTCGATTTCGCTATTGAGAAAGCGGATAAGGATATCCATATAAAAGTTTTATTAATAGCCTGATTAACATTATATACAGAATTGTCAGCACTATGCTGAAAGAGTAATTTTAGTCCTGAGGGTTATCAGACATTACCATTAAGTATTTATTATATCGATATAGTCCAGTCTTTGGCGCGTATTTATATTATTGGCTGTGCATTAATTCCGTATTCAAATAACCCAAAAATAGAGAAGAATGTAAGCCAGTTTTATTTATTTTTTAATTCCGGTTATTTTTTATAATACAATTTGTTGTAACATTTTCATAACTCCGTTTATATTGCAATTACTAAGCATTTATACGCCGATTAATATATTCACGTAATTTTAAAAAAAAATGTTACTTAACATTGAACTGCAAATAATATAGAAAGTATTCTAAAAAAGATAAAAAAAATATATAGAAAGCAATTTATAACTTATCCTCCATTTCGATTAAGTTTCTTGCAGCCTACGTATAGAAAAAAACGCAATTAGGAGGTTGCGTGATTTGACTATTTACAGAGTAAGACTAATAGTAATCAAGCTGTGCTGATTCTGTGTCCACAAACAAATGCATACTACATATCTGTAGCCGTATTTATATATATCTCGTACACACACACACATATATATATATATATATATATATATATATATATATATATATATACAAACACACATACACGGCATAGTAATGGATAGCGTACTGAGGAGAGGCATGTTCGAGTTCCTCGCCTTATATATATGTACGTATGTGCATATAAACATTTCCCATTACATATATGTATGCGCATATAAACATAGAAATATACATCTCGTATACATCTGTGGGTCTATATATATATATATATATATATATATATATATATATATATATATATATATATATATGTGTGTGTGTGTGTGTGTGTGTGTGTGTGATAACTTGTAAAGAATTTTGGTATAATCATAATTAAGTAATTCATCGAGTCTAGAAGAATCTTCAAAGATTTGGGACTCATCAGCATTGCGCCTCCACTACCGAGAATCGAACCCGGATCATTACGATACCACGCAAGCGTCATATCAACTGTGACGAAAAGGTTTTTCATTAGACTCGATATAGCGCCGCACTTTACAATTTCTGTGTTTCCCTAACCAAACGGGCCACGTGTTTCCCTATTCCGAACGAGCCACATCTTTTATCCCGAAGCCGCTCCGCCCAGAGCATTAGAAGCCGGTTCAAGCAAGGATATGCAAGCCAGAGAAATTACGAGGAGGTTTGGAATAATCATAGCAGTCCGTGTTCGACTCATGTTAATGGGCAGGCATTGCTGATGAGCCCAAAATATCGGATGTAACAGCCATCCAGTTCTTTCTGCGTTCTGTTGAGGGTTCTTTTTTAGGCTTGATGAATTTATATATATATATATATATATATATATATATATATATATATATATATATATATATATATACACACACATATAGACACAGACACAAGGTGGAGTAATGGATAGCGGAGTGAGGTATCGGAGACCCGATTTCGAGATCCAAACATGTTCATTAAATTCTGTTTGGAAAGTTATAAATGCATATTTTCTATACCAAACTAAGGGTAAATAGGAGAAAAACCTGAGTCCTATAGCCTTTGGGTGCCGAAGGGTTTGGGGAAGGACAAATCAGAATTCAAATCCTACGGAGGTTAATTTAGGGAACTTGAAGCATATTTTGCACCATTTCTATGTATTCGGCTCTACCGAAAAGATTGATTCTATAAGCTTTAACTATTATAATCACATGATATGTGTCGGTAGTCCAGCTGTTTGTTATGAGAACTGAGGTAACTGACCCTCTTACGCCGAAAAGATGTGATGGCTTAGTTCACACATATATAACATCTCTCTCTCTCACTATCTATCTACCTATCTATCTATCTATCTATCTATCTATCTATATATATATATATATATATATATATATATATATATATATATATACAGTGTATCACAAAAGTGAGTACACCCCTCACATTTCTTCAAAGTATATCTCTTCATGGGACAGCACTGAAAAAAATACCTTTTGACACAATGAAAAGTAGTCTGTCTGCTGCATATATAACAGAGTTAATTTCTTTTCCCCTCAAAATATAGTCATTAAAAGCTAAATCCCTGGCAAAAAAAGTGAGTACACTCATAAGAAACTATACCCCTAAATATCTAAATTGAGTACTGCTTTTCATTTTCCTTTTAAAATGCCATATGACTCATTAGTGTAACTATGCCCATGTGTTCATGGGGAGCAGGTCTATTCAAATTTGTAGTGCAGCTCTAACACTCTCTCTTACCGGTCACTGAAAGCTCCAACATGGCACCACATGGCAAAGAACTCTCTGAGGATCTTAAAAAACGTATTGTTGCACTACATAAAGATGGCCAAGGCTACAAGAAGATTGCCAACACCCGGAAACTGAGCTGCAGCACAGTGGCTAAGATCATTCAGCATTTTAAAAGAGCAGGGTTCACTCAGAACAGGCCTCGGGTAGGTCGTCCAAAGAAGCTGAGCGCACGTGCTGAGCGTCACATCCAAATGCTTTCTTTGAAAGATCGGCGTAGGAGTGCTGTTAGCATTGCTGCAGAGATTAAAGAGATTGGGATTCAGCCTGTTAGTGTTCAGACCATACGCCGCACACTACATCAAATTTATGTGCATGGTTGTCATCCCAGGAGGAAGCCTCTTCTGAAGGCAATACACATGAAAGCTTGCAAACAGTTTGCTGAAGACATGTCAACAAAGCCCATATATTACTGGAACCATGTCCTATGGTCTGATGAGACGAAATTTATTTGGTTCTGATGGCCTTAAGCATGTGTGGCGGCGACAATGTGAGGAGTACCAACATAAGTGTGTCATGCCTACAGCCAAGCATGGTGGTGGGAATGTCATGGTCTGGGGCTGCATGAGTGCTGCAGGTATTGAAGAGTTACATTTC
>CAHIKZ030004979.1:9367500-9387500 GCA_903632075.3 Acanthosepion pharaonis | reverse complement strand
TTATAATTAGATGCGTTCGCAATATTAGTTTCTACGGAAACAGAGAAAACCAATTATTTTAATAAAGGGCGGTAGGGTTTACATTTTCACTGACAACTATTGTAGCAACCTATTAGTTGCTTTCGAAAAGAGGTTAACTCAAGGTAGGGTCCGGGTGCCTATTTTCAAACGAATGATGACATCCGTTCAACGCATATCGTTTGGTCTAATTCAAAGACATTGAGTTTTTGGCACTTCTTGTTATGTCGTTAAATTTCTATTCGTATCCATAAAGATTTTTTTCTGAAAGGGTTGTTTGTATATGTATACGTCGTTTTGAACTACAATTTGTTTTTGACGATTTCATAAAGGTTTTTTTTTTTATGATTGGGTTAAATTTAGCTTTAATTGAACTTGTTTATAGACTTTGAATTTTTTGAATTTTTAAGCTAATTATTTAAGAATATTTTTCGGTGTCGGCAATAAAGCCGTTTTCTCTTGTCTTCGATTTAATAAATTTTCGTTTTTTAGAAACTTAATAATGTGTAATTTTTCACCTAGGCATAAAGGGCATGTGTTTGCACCTGAATTCTTTCCTTTGATTGTGCATGGGAGAAGGCGGCATAGTTTTGAATTCATAGGTTTCCTTCTTTTAGACGATGTGTCATTCTCACCGGGGCTTTTTTGTCTATATTTTGAGGTCATTCTGAGAGATGTAAATGTCCTACCAGGATTCATTATTCCTAATAACATAAAATATGCAGATAACACAATGCTGATAACATACACGTAAATGGAATTGCAATAACGTCTACAAAATATAGTGAAAGAAAGCGAAAAGAATGGACAAAATTTCAATTGCAAGAAAATTAAATGCCCTAGGTAAAACATGCTCAACATGGACATTACAGAATAGAAATATTTAATCCTGTGTGAAACGTATTAAGAAAGGAGGGAGAGTGTGACATTCAAAACCAAAGGTGTATTTGGAAATGGAAATATGCCTTTCAATATCAGATCAAAGTGTTAAGAAACAGTAAAAAATATAGTTAGAAACTCAGAAAAGAGTACTGAACTGTTATATAGCATCAGTTCTCCTATAATGCAGAGAATACTGGACAATCTTCTCATAGATTAAGTATAGATTTGAAGCAACAGACATTTGCTTCTACAGTAGGATGCTGAGAATATCATTAACAGAACATGTGTTCAACGACTTAATTTTCGAGGTAGAAACAATCAAAGTTTTTGGAGTACATAATGAGGGAGGAACGCTTGGAAAATGTGATACTCACAAGTTATATTGATGACAGAGGAAAGCAAGACACAAACTAGCTGGCGAGCTTCAGTTAATGTTTGACAGATCAGAGTATGTGTGAGATGGCAAAAATAAAAAAAAATAAAGAGTTACAAAGGACAGGCACCTGTGGAAAGTAATGATCGCGAAAGTCCTGAATAGACATGGTACATGAAAGTAGTCACATTACGGACTCTCATTGTCACGGGTTTGTATGAGGCCATCCCATTTACTTATAATAGTTAAACAGTTTACTTCCTGTGTCTATACTTTTTAGTGTTAAATTCTCAAAGCATTCTTTCCTTACTATGTGTCTCCGAATATTTAGCTGTCTCTTCCTGATAACCAAGTCATTTATTTGCATTTGAAAACCAAATTAGGGATAAATAGTTGTATGAAAATTTTATAGTCACCGTATAACTGACACAATTTAAGAGATTGTCTGTACTGAAAACCATCGTTTTAATGCCCACATTTGAAACTTTCTGGAAAACAACAACAACAAAAAAAAAAAAACCTGAATGATCAATTGATCAAAATACTTATCAAGTTTTGTTTGGCCAAAATATCGATGCACACAGTAAGAATCCAAATCACGACAGTGATAAATATTCACGCAATATAAACTTTTTTTAAAAATTAGCCCTTAGTTGTCATTGTTATGCAAGTCAGACACATTTTTGGACATGTTCTTCTGATGGCAGATATGCATCATTTAATGATTGTGCTTTTCAATCACTTCGTTAGTTATCACGATCGTTTCTCCCTGTCAATATATAATGAATAATGAACTATTCTATTTTCATCGCTTGGAATGACAAAAGATATATCAGAGACACAGAGACGACACTGGTTTCAGTGAAAAAAGAAAGAAAGATTGAAGTGTTTAACGTCTCCTGTTAGTGCCTAAGAAATTATGGATTATTCCGTTTTGATCGCGTGAGAATGGCAAAATACATAAAAGTCACAAATTGATTTCAAATAGAAAATGAATTAAAAAGATAGTAGTGTTTAAGTTTTGTTTCAGTAAAATAGAAAATGTAGCCAATTTGAAATATGTTCATATGTACCTCTTTATTTATAAAAATAACGGTCAACATTCATATTTATTACTGTTATTGTAATAGATTTTTTTAAATATTTAGGCTAAGATAATTAACAATGCAGAAATTTCTACATATACTTTATTGTCGTAGAACACACCATGAGATTATTGACTGAAGTATTAAGTCATCAGACTTTTAAAATAGGAAAACCTTTAATTTTCACGTGTTAAAACTAGTTCATATTTTGACACGATGTTTAAGCATATATCGTATTTTAGATTTGTCCGTATATAAAGCAGACAAGATAGTAAAAATAAATGTCCGTCAGGTGTAGAAGGGTAGGTCTTGAAATATATTCGACTGGCAATGAAAGAGCCACTAAAATGTGTTAATTATAATTTTGTTGTCGGATGGTACATAAATATTGCTTTTTTTTTTTTAGCCGGTAGTTATCTGTTATATCAGTTCTCCACTTCGGCAGTAAATGCTGTGCAGTCTTCTTCAAAGATGAAGAAGTGTCTTCAGGCAACAAAGTTGCGGTTAACTGGAGGATGCTAAGAATACTATGAACGGAAGTTATGAATAACATTAAAGTTTTTCAAATATCTATTTAAACTGCTAGGCAAACCAGTCCGATGTTAGATTCATCCAGAAGTTATTCTGTAATTAAAACGCTTGCATGCGAATACAATATAGATTGAGTAGGTACATAAAAATAGAAAAGGAATAAGACACGCTTTTGTCTTCTTCCAGGATTTATTCAAGCTCTAGATCAGATCTAGGCAACATTTTCCGACCAGTGAGCCGCATCAGATATCGCTCATCAAACGGCGGGCAAGACTACTAAAAGGATTCAATGTATTTTTTTTGTCGAAGCTGTTTCAGCTGTTTTCATCACAGAGGACCAGACGCCTTTGCATCTGACATAGAATTGGTGAAAAGTTGATTGTTTTTAGAGAAAAGATTTCTCAATAATTAAAAAAAATGAGGTTCCGGTGTGATTATATCACAGATGACAATGGTTAACACAAAATATTGCATGATATTTGTTTCCATTTTATTAATTTCCAAATGTAAAAAATAATTTTTAAATTAAAAAAATATATATGCTTCTCCTCAAAAGAGAAAAAAATATGTTTCTTCTCCAAAAAATATATTTCTTCCCCAAACAAAAAAATTATTATGAACGTCCTATTTCTAAATGATATTTACACGCATGGTCTTCTTTAGTGAAAATCACCAATTTTTAAAATGACGAAAATGTTACCTTCAAAGAAAAGTTAAAAAATTCAAGTAACGTTGTTTTTGTATGTAGTTAGGACGAAACGAAATAAACAAAATGATAATAAACTTTATTTTCTTCAAGGAATTCGGCTTGACATTCAGAAAGCGTTGATGATAGACGCAGAATCGACACTACAGGGCCATATATACAAGGTTGTTTAGGAAAACGAGAAGAAATAAATAACCATGAACTGAAGGGTGGGGGTATATGGTTATTAGAAAGATAAAATATCTACGATATGAACGACGAATCGAAGATGTCAAAACCAAACAAAGTACTGAATTTTAAATATCGTGGAATTTTTTTAACAGAGGATCGAAAATGTGACAACGAATTCTAAAGACACATTTGAATAGAAATAGACGTCTCCCGAAAACTGAAAAAAATTCTTAGAAACAGAGGAATTCCGTTAGAATGTTGAACTGCAGTGAAATGTCAATTTAGTGAATGCTGGGCAAATACCTTACAGATGAAAATAAACACAAGACATCAGCATAGACATAGTTATACAGAACCCTCCTGAGAATACCAAACTCCGAGGAAATTTTAAGCATAATGGAAGCAGAAAGAGTACGTATACTTAGAATCAGAAAGAAACTGATGAAGTTTCTATAACAAGTGATGTGGGAAGAAGCCTTGAAAACATGCCATTCACAGGTCTTAAAGTAAGCAAGAGGGACAGAACAGAAACACAGATTAACCTCTCTATCAAACTTGTGTAAATGGATGGTAAAATTGGATTGGGTATAAAACAATGCTAACAGCTAGACACTAAGAAATAATGGAAAAAACTTGATCACTCACGCCGTGAATAGTCACGGCAAAAAGAAGAATTGTCACAGCTAAATGATTCCAGCGACCCGATTTAATAATGACTTATCTCATTGTCTATCTATGTAAAGCTTTTTGTGTGTAACGCATTTTGTTAAACATTGATGTCCTTAGAGTTAAAACAAGATATGCAAATACGCTGTATTTCAGCTACTTGAAAACAATTTGAACCTAGTGATGTGGCACAAGGCCGAATGTAAGGAGCACCTAGTGAGTATCGAACTCACTACTCAGTCGTAATTGTATTAGCGAGACAAACTTGCTAACCATTACACTGCCTCGAAGTGCAAAAAAAAAAAAAGCATTTTGAATATATCCGTTTCGCAAACTGATATTTCCTTATTTGGTCCAGAATCTCTAAGCAACCCATGCATCCGTTATGCGTGACATTAATTTTGCAATTCACATTTACTCCTAGACACAAAATTAGTGAGAATTTATGATTTCTATTATTTTTCGAAATACCATTTCCCAAACCTATTACCGGCTAGTGTAATATTTTGTAATTCCTGTCTGTTACACAGAACATTTAAGGAACTTGTTGCAAATATACATACGTCTTATTCTAAACTAAAATATGTATTTCACTTAGAGATAAATATATACCTTCATAATATTAATATGTAAGTATCAGTTTACAATGGCTTTACCGAATCTGAAACCGCTTTTCACTTCAGCTGTATCTTGCTTTATCTAAATCGTTTTTATAATGTACAGTGTAACCCGGATATAAGAGACCCTGATATAAGAGAAACCCGGATATAAGAGAGATTGTCTCTGTTCCCAAATTCGAGTCCATACTTACCTAAACAAAATAGACCAAACCCGGATATAAGAGAAACCCGGATATAAGAGACTTCTTCTCCAGTCCCGACAACTCTCTTATATCCGGGATACACTGTATATGAAAACGTTTCTGGTTTGAATTATATTAATTCCTGAGGCTTTATGATATCTTGTAAATGCTAGAGCCACAGAATGGAGAATAAATATTCGATGGAGCTGAGTGTGAAAAAGAAATAGCTTATTTAACATCGTCGTTAATTATGGAAGATATTCTTTTATTGTTAGGAGTTAGTTACAATTGTCGCATTTCTACAGCCTCTTGAAAGGCAATAAAATGCCGGATGAAATTTCATTTCTGTTCCACTTCACCATGGCATGGAGCTAATTGCTCTCTATAGCTTTACGCCTGCATTGTTTGTCTACTTCTCTCATTTGCTCATAAAAGCTGTCCGTAAATCTCGTACATTCACGCAAATTCACTCTCTTTCTCCCTCTCTCTCTCAACACACAAATACTAACTGAATCACTCAGTCACTCAGTCACTCACTCACTCACTCACTCACTCACTCACTCACTCACTCACTCACGCATTTACTGACTCACTCACACAAATAAGAGAGAAGAGGTTTATTCGTTGCAGATTACATTTATGATCAACTGTTAAGTGTCTTGCGTCTAGACAGAATTTTCACCTGATTGTAATTTTTAATAAACCATTTTTCCTATCCAATCAATCCGCAATTATCATATTTTTCTATGCTGCTAATAAATGAAATAAAACTATTTAATGGCTGACCAATTACTCTTCTCGTAATTCCAATGCAACATATTAATTTATGTTCGGAATATTTCTGCGACGCTTCTAAATATGTTATCATAGTTAAAAGAGTGGACATAAAATTCAGATCCGAGGAAACTTCAAAGACAGTTTTAAGCTGACTCCAACAGTGTAGAAATATTGAAGCCGATAATGTTTCCATCATACTAATATATATCTTTTTTTTTTTTCGTCAAATGCGTTTTATCGATTTCAATTTCTCATAAATTATCTCATAAAACAGATATACAGAAATAGCGTCATTACATATATAATAGATTAGGAAGTTTGCTACTGAAAGAAACTGTTCCAAATATGTACGACTTAAAGGATGTAAATAGATACACAAGCTCTCACCTTAGCAATAAGTAATTTGATTGTTCATATTTGTCGAAAGAGAACTTAATAATATAACGTATCAAACCGAAAATTTATGTCGAGTTTCCGAAATTATTTTCGTTCAATTTTTTTTTATTCATTTGTGGAAATCATGTCATATGGAGACGAGATTTATTGAGTGCGTGCAGAGCTAATAATTGTATATATAAATAAAAGACCCTATGTTAATTTTTACAGGATCGACACAAACAGATATGGCAATTTAATGAAAATTGTTTAGTGCATTAGATTAAAATTACTACTCGCCAACCTCGCCGAGATGAGTAACATATAAATTAAGTTAGAAAACAGGATACATCTTAGTTTATTGAAGGTTTGAAAATAAAGTATTGCACACACAAACTCTCGCTCTTTCTCTCTCCTTCTCTCTCTCTCTCTCTCTCTCTCTCTATATATATATATATATATATATATATATATATATATATATATATATATATATATAAGCGTGTGTATGTTTGTGTGTGTTTCTGTGTGTGGTAACAGAAATGCTTTTACAAATATTGGGGGCAGTTTTCTAACACCAAAACAAGGACAGACGTTTACAAATAAATTTATGCCCTCATGTACTACGTTTTTCGTGTTATTAAGGTTTATGGTAGTCACTGTTAAATGCAAACTCGATACATAGTTTGTAATACCGCGGATCCTCTCTCGTCAATGCGACGATAAACTGCAGCAAATGTCGGATAACAAGGCTAACTTCGATCTGGAAACTTTATTTGATACAACCGTGCAACCTCCCGTGCATTTTCATTCATATCTTTCTGCTCACCGTATGAAAATTCTGCCATTGTTAAACGGAAGACTTCTTAAACGTTGTAGAGAGACTAAACGCGAATGTATACGAAGGTCAAATAAAACCTAGTCCTTATGGCAACAACTCTATCTACGGTAAAATTTCTTTAAACTTAACAACTCAAATATGTAGGATTTCCGGCAATATGTTTTTAGAGACATTTCTTATTGTTTTCCTGTCAAGTATCCCATCACAAATTATATTAAAAGTATTTTTTATATATATATATATATATATATATATATATATATATATATATATATATAGGGTTTGGAAAAGTAACTCCCTGTTGTCAGTATGGTAGACTCTGCCGTCTTATAAAAAAAAGTATAGTTAGACGAGAATCCCTCATACTTAAAATACGGAGTAAATTTTCAATCACTTTTCAATATATATATATATATATATATATATATATATATATATATATATATATATATATATATATATCTTACATACATACGTACATATGTATGTATATACATACATATATACATACATACATATATATATATATATGCATACATATATATGCATACATACATATATATGTATATACACACATACATATATATATATATATATGTTTTATTGTCCCTGCTTTATATCTCGGGATTCTTGACAAAATTCACAGTCGTGTCGCTAATGTAATCGATCCTGATTCTATAGGCACTTTCCCATCGACCGGGTGTGTCTTCCTTTTCTCTTTTCTGCAAATATGCTCATGCCAGTTGTTTTGAAGTCCATATTACATTAGTCCTCGGTCACTAGATTGGAATACTAAGTCTCACTGTTTTACTGTTGCACTAGGTAAATGCAACTGCCACTTCCATCTTATTAGTTTCTTTTCTCGCCCTTCTCATTTTTGCTTCCCTGCTTCTTACAATCTTCAAAAATTTAAATGGAACGCCAATTACTATCTTCTATCGTTCTGAATCCTTTTCATCTATTGTCCTTTCCTCACTTCTCCTTACTAAATACTTCTCATTCTCTTTCACTTCCTGTAATCGCATGCCCCTTACTGGCTTTATTGGAGTGCTTTGGATGAACTGAGTAAAACAACAATCAAATATACTATTTTTGGCATAATATTTTCCTAAATGATGCATACAATAGTTATCTTGCATTAACTTATAAGAGCAAGTCTTTACAATTAATAAATGACCCTCACATTTTCTATATATTATTGTGCAATCGTCACACTTAATAGCAACACTTCTCCGAATTAACAGTTTTGAATTCTTTTAGCACTTCATCATAGATGTCACATCAAATCGAATATATTTCGGCTATTTTCCTGTTTTAGTGTTGGTTCTACTTTTTCAGTGCGTGCTACCAATGCCGTTATCGTTGAATATATCTTATTGTTCGATATTCTACCAAGCAAATTTTCCGTAGTCAATCTACATTTTAATGTCAGACTGACGGCAATATATGGCTTACTCTTAGATGAACTCAAATTACTGAGTGCCTCTCGACAAACGTTCGACAGATTTATGATTTCATATATGTATTTTATGAGAGAAATGTGATTTTATTGAAATGTATTGTTAATTCTTGTGCATTTTCCTTGGAAATTTTCTCAACGTCTTTTTGTTGAGGTTAAATACTGACAGGCAAATTACGTGGCATCATCGAAATAAGAATCCTTCGGATTGAAAATTGACCCAAACATAGATACTATGCCGAATATTTAAAGAGTTATTTCACTAGACAGAAAAAATGTTTTTAGTAAGAAAATTTGCAGAAGAAACCTATTTGAACCCATACATAAAACACTGATATGCGTTCGATCAAAATGCAATTAAATGGATGAAATCGATGAAATCGATGAAAACTACCTAACATAACATAAGTTGAAAGAAATGGAAACCTGATGAAGTTAGATATATTCGTTGTTTTACCCTGAATATCGAAAAATTTAGGCTCAATATAATTAGTTATAAACTGGCAGTGAATTTTATTTCCAACCCAATATATATTGTTTATGTGATTTTATGTATGTATATACGTTTTATACGTAATTGAGAAGAAAATACCGAGAAAAAAGTCTTGAGTAAGATGTAAAGGGAATGCCGAATATTAAAAAAAAAAAAATGAAATGAAAAATCTGTCCGCTCAGGAGCAGAAAGAATAGAAGTTAAATGTGGAACGGGATCGCAACATTGATCCTTATATAGTGAAGCCGATTCAATTTGAAATCTTGCTGTTAACAAATTCTGAATTTCCAATTTTTTTGTCATCACCAGAACAAATTAGCCAATCTACATTTAATTTTATCCCTCAAATAGCAAGTTTTGTAATTCAAAGATTTACAAGCGTGAATCATTCAATATTATACCAATGCAGCATTCTTGGTGAGAAAAAATAATGAAACAGAAGGGGAAAATAAAATGTAAATAAAAACGAACAACTGAAATATAAAAGAGGGAATGTATTAGTATACAATTAAATGTGATACCGGCCGTTAACAATGCAGTGAGTAACATACAGAAGGTTCGAAATGATTTGAAAAAAATAATGAGAAAATAAGAGCATAAACATTTACACAGATACACATGCACACACACACACTTATATATGCGTATGAATATGTTTCTATTTGTAAATCTGTTCGCACATTAATACTGAAATGTTTATATTTATATGTTATGTGGGGTTTAGGGTTATAGTTAGTCCTATTTGCTCATATATATTAATACGAAGCAGAAACCAAATGTTCGAATGCATGAATAAAATTACATAAAATAATAACTATTGTGTACACTTGTCTTCAGAGTTCTCCTCTGTGGAAATATTAACAACCATATAAAAAGTATGGCAGCTAAATTCAGTATTACATTGGATTGCCCAGTTTTGAAATTCACCGAAGATTTCGATAACACTCCATCTGTACAGGTATTTATCTCCGTTTGCGCATTGCATAAAAATGGAATCACACTTCACTATTTCTCTCACACTATCTTTATCTATTTCTCTATCTCTCTATCTGTCTATCTCTCTATGTATCTATCTACACACACACACACACATATATATATATATATATATATATATATATATATATATATATATAGGCTTCATTAAATAGGACAGACAAGGTGATTTGATAAAGTTTTTTGGTTTAATTTCTCGTATAATCGTATATTTTTTGTCTTTTCCGTAGATAAATTATACAAAAACTATCCAAATGTTTTATTTTTCCAATCGCTTTCGGCTGTACATTTAACCATCATCAAGGATAAATTATATTGACTGTTAATGGGAAATTGGTCATTGTATGTATTTATTAAGCATTACCGAATCTTTTATTATCAAAACACAGTCATCATATTCGCAACCTAATTGTTGATAATACAAATATAGTGACATCTTTTACATGTAAAAAAGGCTAAATATGACAGAAACCTTATTAATAAAAACAAAAAAGCACTCATAAATATGACCTATGAAAAATATATTGACTGTATTTTGGAATTTCTTAATTTATGTTAGTCTCTAAAATATCCCCACATTCAGAAAACCCTTACATTTTAAATTCTAAAACTTAAATTCCAAATTCTAAACCCTCCAGGCCTTAGAATATGTTTCATACACATTTAAGAAGTACTATGTAATTTTGCAAAACAATAGTCTAATTAATATATTTTATAATTTAACTACCTGAAATCCTTTCTCAAAACAGTCAAAATAGTTCTGTGTAACATGTTTTCGTAGTATCTGTGATAACCAAAAGAAGGTTTGTGTATTTCGACTACGCCAAGATCAGAATGAGAGAGAAGGATAGTTAAGGACTATACCTCGAGTCAACAGCCCGGAGAAACCACATTTTATTTGCAAAATGCATTTACGATTTCACTATGAAACAGTGGATATTAGAGTGAAAGTACGACCTGCTATCCAACATCAGTATTTGATTATATGCCATTATGTATGCGTCAAACAAAATCAAGGACAACAAATAATTTTTTTGCTTCTTTGCGAAATGTGAAAAATGCTGAGAAAGGGCAAAATCCTCTCTTTTGAAAATTTGTAAAAGAATATTGATCAAAAGGATTTAGTGTCAGCAGCTACTTACTATAAATCAAACGATCGGTGGTTCATCCTATCTACTGAAATTTGCAATCGAAATATTTCGAATGTTTTTAATTTAAACATTTGAAAACATGAGATTCGAATGTAACCATGCTGGTATATATACAACAATATCAAATATCAATTATATTAATTATTATTAATGTCATGTCCCCACAAAGGATTTCGATAAAGCATGATGATTCTTATTACTTGTCTGGGCATTTGAATAATTTGCTATATTTAGTCATTATATAACGAACTTTAGGATGATCTTAAGTCACCCAGTGAGAAAACATTATCAGCTTCGGCATCAAAATTACAAAAAATAGATGACTTTAATATTCTTTGTGATATTTTTCGTAAATTTTCTGAAAATCAGAAAAAGTGTTTGCTTTTTGTTGATGAAGTGTATGTTAAAGTTGCTCTACCATATCATAGAGGAAATTTATTTGGTTTTGACTCAAAATTCTGAGGGATTACCAAAAACCGTATTGAGTATCATGGTAGAATGTTTATGTTGTGGACAAACAATTTTACTTAAAATGATCCCAGTTGCAAAATTAGAAGCAACTTTTCATATAATTTATTTTAAATATTGTTGATGTAATTAAACAATTAAAATTTCAAATAATTGCAACTAAATGTCACAAAAACAGGACCTATCGATCGTTAAAAAAATTGACATGTTTTTATTAAGCCTTGGGTAACTAAAAATGGCTTGTACATACCGTTTGATTACGTCAAACATTTTAGAAATATTCAGAATAATTGGATTACTGAACCTACTTCAGAATTTTTCTTTTATTATGAAGTCAAAAAATGACAGCAAAATAGAAAATTGTATAAGGTATTTTTCATTATGAAAAAAATCAGATTGTTGAATCGCGGGAACAAATTAATGTAGCAGTTCACCCAAAACCAGTTATTGTGATCCAACTGTTGCTACCATTAAATCACCCCCATTATTAAATGGGGAGGATACTTGAGAAACAGTTAATCTCATTGAAAATGTATTAATATTTTGGAAAATGCTCTGTGCCAAAGAAATATATGCTGGCCCTAAGAAGAATGACCCATCGAAAAAAGTGATATCGGATTTAGATGATAAACATCTGTTATTTATTTCTAATTTTTGAAATATGACAAATAGAAACGAAGGAAAGGAAAGAAAAAAGATTTAAATCATTAACAAAAAATGCTAGTTTTGTCATTGAACTTACATGCAATAGCTAAATTGATGTTTGCACATATTTGCTAAATATAATTACTCAAAACAGGTTGAAGTGGGGCGATAAACATCTAATAATTTACAAGACCTAAAAACTAGGACCCCTAAAGTTATTCAAATATGAAATTTGTATATAGTAGGCTATGTTACAAGAAAAAATTGTCCCACAGAAGTGGAAATATTCAATGTTAGTTTTTTTATATTCAATTACATTTTTGAATGAAATACATTGTAGTAATTTAAAAAATCGATTGGATACCACAGGGATTGCACATAATTTTATTTTTGTTTTTTCCCATTTTGCATATATAAAATTTGGTTACCTCACCAAATTATCCTGTTAATTAAATTTGTGTTCTTCTTACTGTAATTTGGTTTTAATACTGAAAACTATGTCTACTAATAATAGCTATTAGTGCATCATAGCAAAATACGTAGTTTCTTCATATTTCTGTGAAACAAATTGTACATGTAACAAAAATCACAAATTTTGTAAAGATTATCAGAATTATTGCTTCTCTGATATTATCATACTTTTGTAAAATATTTTCAGACTTTGTTGATACACGATTTTGTAAAATGCTGAAATTTTCTGATTTTATTATACAATTATATTTTCTGTAATCAATTAGCTTAAACAAATTAAGTCATTATGTTTGCAAATTAAAATTGTCTAATTTCGGGTCAATAGAGGGGTTTATTGTGCATTTAGTTGTTTAATGTTATTTTTGTTCTTTGTATATTTGCATTTATGGATATAAATCAATAATTGTAGGATGATTCGTAATATTATATATATTTTTTAATTAACTAATTAATGGACATTACTAACAAGTTCCTTGCAAAAATATTTTGATTAATTGTTATTTAGTGGTAACTTAGCCCTCTACCTATCTGGCCCCAATCGTGGACCCCAGTCACATCTTTGCCAGGACTGGTATATGGATATCCTTGAACTCGACCTATCATGGTCATTTATTTCACTCCAAAAGTAATATATTTCATCAAGTTTTAAGATGATTTAATTTATATAAACAATATATATAGTGATAAATTTGTTTTTATACCGTTATAAATGTTCACTTATTCGATTTGACATCTGATTTTATTTAATTATAATTTACAAATTCTTCCGATGAAAAATAAGAACTAACCAAGAAGAAAATTATCGATTAATAAACAGATTATTTATGATTTCCCACATAATCATTTTAAATGAATATTAATGAGGAACACAATTCTATTGTTCACCATTCATTTATTGCGCCTCTGTGGACACTACTTCCCTTCGTCTCAATCTATCTGATACTGTCTTTACAGCTTAAGTCATCGTCATTCCACGTCTTAATATCCTCCAGGGAAGACATTGCTGGTCGTTCTTTGTACCCCTTCCCGTCCACTGGGCCCTGCAGAATGACCCTATCATAGCCGTTATCCTTGCATAATATATCCAAAATAAAGGAGCTTCCTTAGCCTTCTCTCAATAGGCATCTTATTCTGAGGTTATCAATCACTCACATATTAGTGCGTATATCTTTCATGCCACACTAAGGATTCTGTGATATGCCCATATCTACAAAGAAGGACTCAGGAGTTGCAGAAAGCAATATTACCAATATAAGCAAGAATACAGAGAAAATGTTTGAGCTGATTTTCTTTCCCATGATTACTAGTGTCGGTCACCAAAAACTAATTAAGGGAAAACACAGTCTCCAATATTTGTAATAGAAGTAATGAATATTAATATGTTATTAACTACACAATAGAAAGCGGCGAACATAATTTTCATATTGGTCACGATGTTAAAAGAAAAGCATCTTGTTCTAAGGTTATATATCACGCACATATCTGTGGGTATAGCTTTCCGCGGCACTCTAACAACTAGATAGAAGGAATCCGGTGTCTTTCCCTATACTTCATAAGAAATATAAAATATTCAACTTCAAAATATATGAAAAAAAAAAAAACCTTTTAAGTTCAGGAGGATTTTATAATATTAATATATATGCACTAGGCAAAAGCATTATATGAAATGTAAAACTTCAAACACGCCGTAATCTGAACCTTCAAACGATTAAAACGATAAGTCAAACGACGAAATCGAATCAATTAAATGAAGTAAATTACTTGCTTCAGAGAAGCCATGCTGTAAATTCAGGTCGGAATTAAAAAAGAACAAATAGTTGTATATTAATTGTTGTAGTAACCAAACCTCCCCCCCACCCGCTATTGTATAATGAACTCTTTCTTCTCTCATAAATACAAACTGCGAGAGTCGGACGGGAGCTCAGAGTGTGAAGTGGACTGGAGTAGTAGACGCAGTGCTGATCTACTTATGACTAACATTATTGTTTTGTATCTATCTTCAATATGCTTGAGCATTTCGGGGTGGTGTAATGGTTAGAAAGCTTGTCTTGCTAGATCAGTTACGACTGAGTAGTGAGTTCGATCCTCCCTGGGTTCCCCTTACTTTCGGGCTTGTGCCCATCTAAGCCGAATTTAGAAAATCACTATATCTTCAATATGCTTTTTCAACTTACCTTCGTCTTCCCTGTCTTTTTTTTACTGGCCCTTAAACGGGCCAAAAAACTGATACTACCCTAATACAAGTCCGAAGAGATGCAAAAGGTACGTATTACTGAAAAAGGGTTTTTTTGTAGTTTTAAAATGAGAGGGGGTTAAGAAGTATATATTATTTGGTTATCTAAGATAATTAACAGTTGACTTCAGGGTGAGATTGAAGTAGTCGTGGAAGTATTCTTTCGGGAGTCTTTTCCAAAATATGACATTTCTATAGAAAAAAATTCTAAGTGGAATTTCCTCCTCATCAACGAAATACGAAGGGAATGAGCATGAGTTTACGCTGTCTACCTGTCATTGTGAATTCCTAGCTGTGAAGGTCTTAACTGGAGCGTATCTGAACATTTAACATGTAAATAAAGTTAGAGTATCGAGAAGTTAGCAAAGTTTTGTCGATAGGAAAGATATATCAGAGTAGAAAATAATTACTATCCCAGAAGCATGAGCGATCGATTTGGAAAACTATCAATGCTAGAAAGTGAAGACTAGGCAGCACCATCCCATAATTCTCATCAATATTTCACTGGCAATGAATAAATATGTAAAAGTCTCACAGATGAAGAAGTCAGTGACATCAATATTTTCCTACAGAAGGATGCTGAGAATAAAATCTACTGAACATGTGAGCAAGGACATAGATTTAAGGAAAAGTTAAACAAAATGAACAGTTTTAGTTAGAATCAGAAGGCAGCGATTGAAATTTCCAGGGTACCTTATAAGTAAAGATGTGTTGGAGAATTTGAAATTCGCAGGAAATATTGAAGACAAGTGGTATAGAAGAAAGCAGCGGTTAACCATCCTAAGCAGCTTGTGTAAATGATTTATAAAATGGAATTAGAAAAATATCAAAATGAAAAAGCTGTTAAGAGCTGCAAATGTCAGGCATTTGGGGAGAACCATGATCCCACATATCCTGAATAGATACAGCTCATAGAAATTATAGCTAGGAAAGTATGTGAAATGTGAATATGGCTCTTATATGCATCATTAAGATAATGTTTAGAGCAATCTCAAAGAAACCTTTTAGAAAGAGTATTAATTCGTTAACCAATGATTAATTACAACATTACAGAAACGAATATTACAAATGTAGGCCAGAATACTGAGGAGATGCTTGAGCTGATTTTCTTTCCCGTGATATCCAGTGTCGGTCATCAAATACTAATTGCGGGAAAACACACTGTCCAATATTTGTAATAGAAGTAATGAATATAAATATGCTATTAATTACTCAATTGAAAGTAGCGAAAATAGTTTTGATAATGCTGGCGATTTTAAAAGAAAAATTCTAATTCATTTTTTTTTTTTTGATAACAAATAAAAATCTTCAAATTAATATAAATCTTGAAGTATTAAAATATAATGGATATTGAAAACGAAACAGAAAACAAAATTATGTTTTACGTAATAATAGTATCAGAGAATCAATTATGAAAAGACTGGAAAAATCAAAATATCGTTAAATTACAAATGTCATCAGTGTGAATAAAGCGAGCAAACTGCAATTCAGCTAATAAGCGAATTAAGCAAATTGGTCCAATAGGAATACAGAAGCAGACACGACGGCTAGGCGACGTTTATTTTCGCGGGAATTGTTCAGCGACTTAGATCAGGGTATGCAAATATATAAGCGTATGTAAATTTATTATAAGCGCTTACTTTATTGACCCTAATGAAGTAACATATTGTTGATACATCGACATAGATTAAATGTATTAAGCACAAAACTAATATTAATTGAACAATAATTCGCAACAAATAATATTCTCGATTATGGAGAAATATTTGTATTTCTGTGAATATTTCTAAATATTCTGTTCAATAGATATCTGTATATTCTCTTAATTTACACACTAGTTCAATATACGTCAACTCGAATCCTGTCCATAGGTATTTCCATTTATCATAAGTTATTTCATGTTTCGTTTCCTATATAATATTTCCATCCTTTACTTCTCCACAAAAATTATTGTGCCGTTTTCAAGTATTTCCTGTTGATGCATTGACGCTGCAACAGCATTTTCAACGGTAATGTTAATGGCAATATTAGACGTTTCACTACAAGGAAACATTTTGCAATCAGTGACTAGTATGACATTCCGTTGAAGTTTATGAAAATTTTCTATTCAAATACTTTTTAAGAAAATAGTTTTCTCGAATCCAGAAACTGATATCTTTCATTTCAGTGTTGATGGGGGTTATTTTCATAACATTTTATTTGCATTTGTGTGGAATTTCAACATCTTGATTATGGCATTATTTTCTCTTGTAGTTACAGACGATTATTCATTTTATTTATTGCTACAGTAGGCAGTCCTTAAGTGATGTGGTTTCTGTTATTTGGTACAGTACATTGTGTGTAGATCTCGTCCACTGTGTTCATAGAAGTATGATATTAGCAAAGATCCTCGGTGTTCACTCGCTCAAAAAACTTTTATCCATCCATCATAGAAGCAGTTGTGTACAGCTGACCATTTTGATATTTCTGAACGGCCGTAACGCCATGTATGACGTTCATATGAAAGTCTCCAACGAACGAGGGTATTTAAGAAGATAGCAAATTTACACGTCAAACTTATTCATTATATATCGAATCTTACATATAAAAAACGATTTTCTAACATCGACTCATTATATATATATATATATAGTATCTCCTATAGGAGATATATTTGCTATAACCGATTAGTTGGTTTCAATGATTTTCGTTGTACTGGCTACTACCTTAGAGTTAACGACAGGATTCTAACTGCATTGAAGCGGACTATATATATATATATATATATAATAATCGACTCCCCCGTCAAGCAGATCAGTTTCCAGGAAACCGACAGCCCGACACCGGCACATGAGATTTGATTATAGTGGTGAAGGCCTCGTGCTGGACCATCCACCCTTTTTGAAGGGACGAATACAGAGACCTAGTGCACCGAATGCCACAAGGTTCCCAAATGACCCTCCGCAGGTTTTGAATTCAGAGTTTTCCTTCTCCTAGACCAGTTGCCATCCAAGGTTACAGAACCCAGTCTGTCCTGCGATTTTACCCATAGCCGGAGGGAGAGGAAGAGGATTCATACCTTTCCCAAGGGTATTAGCACGTAAATGAATGTAATGGATTCGACTGGAATTCGAACTCGGCTCTGCGATTCCTCAATCCAAGCCGCTATCCATTACTCCATCGTGCCTCATAATTAGTTTTTCAATATTGCGGGAGAACTATACTAATATATATGTTTTGTAGAAAGTAAAATAATTGTGTCTATTATTATTATTATGTTTCGTGTTTTGTAAAAAAGACTATTTTTCCCTCGTTTTGAAAAGATTATGAGGGCTTCCATAAAACGAATATTTATTATCTTTCTTTTCCATTGTGTACTTTGCAAGTTTAATTGTGTCGACAATATACAGGAAGAGATGTACGCCTAGCAAATGGGACCCGAGGATGCATTCCCCATATCAATGATATAAAATATAAATAAAAAATGACTCAATATTTTATCTAGGGAAGCATTATAAAAACTATGCAAGTTCGTTATATTTTTTGACACCTTCGTTTGCTTCTCATAAAAACATCAGAAAAAGTTCACTTGTATAAATTATTGCACATACATCCGCAAATTGTATTATCATTTATTCTAATTGAAGAAGCCAGAGAAATCCCAATACTTTTGATATATTTACACCTTTTATTCACCTTTCAAAGGCAATATGTTTTTGGCGAAAAATTCGCTGAAGTTCATTGAGAAAGAAACAGGCTATGCGCAAAAATTATTTTTTCAAAGAATAAAAACTTATTACTCTATTAGAATATAAATTTATTTTACGTTGTCACGGGTCTAAACATACTTAATTATATTCAGATATGGAGTAACGTAACCACATATCTGCTGACACGTTTTTTTTTAATATCTGTAATAGTTTCGAGATATTTGAGTATATAAATGTATGTGAATGCATTTTAAATTTATAGCATAATTTCTTTTCTTATATTTCGCTGATGAATCGTATTCATCCGAAATATAATATTAAAACAACAAAGGTTTCCGCATGAGAATTCTTCATTTTTACTTTAACTATGTCGTTTTTCTTTATACAATAATTGCATTATTAAGAAATTAGATTTCGTCTAATTTCAACATACATTCGAAGAAATGGAAATACGAAAATAACAGAGTTTAAATTAGAATAATACAGAATAAACGTTCATAAATTGTAGCCAGATATTGATGAGGAAAAATAACTTTACTGAAAAAAAATTATTATATTTTACAGAGACAAATACAACTTGAAACTAACTTGATCAATGTACCGGCTCTGGGCTACTTAATTTATCAACTGTTCTTAGTAATTAATACGTTAAAATAAGAAAACCTTCATATAAATTGATATATAAATCATTAAAAAATACAATTTGATAATAATTGAGTCTAAAAGTGATTCCAAAACGATAAAATTGAAAAAAATACCAAACTTTAATATAGAATCACATTTTCTAACAAACATTTAATATATATGAAAAGAAATATGAGTATAAAGCCAAATAATAAGCATGCCAAATAACAAAATCATATCCAAATTGTATTATATGTTCACCAATCCAATGGTATGGTATTCATCTATACCTAGTGGAATATATATGACAATCGACAGTGACCATTTTGTTAAACGCTAGATAACTAACACGCACATACACGCCCAACACACATAATTTGAAGGTCGGTGGTGCGATAAATCGACGGTGAACAGTTTGTTAAACGGTAGATAGCTAACACGCATATACACTCATACAGAGACAAATATATGAATATCTATCTATCTATCTATATAAATATATATATATATATATATATATATATATATATATATATAGAGAGAG
>CAHIKZ030004979.1:9317500-9362500 GCA_903632075.3 Acanthosepion pharaonis | reverse complement strand
TGCTTTGACCGTAACATGATTGAAATCTTGACATCAAGCAACTTGAATGTTACTCACAAGTTACTTACAAGCTTTGGATATTTTAATTATTTTTTCTTTTTTATTGTTCTTTTTTCTTTCTATTTCTATTCGTATTAATAATAAATTTTTAACTTCAGCACCCTCCCCCCTTTTATATTCACCGGATGCAGCTGGAATGAACACATAATTTATAATTTTGGAGTAAATTAAGAAATATTTGTCCAAGACTAACGGCATCCATATTGGTTTATAATGGTTCTGAAGGAACCAGTGCTAGTATTCTGCTTATATACATTGTAATAAGTGTCCTCAAACTTCATGGAACAAGAGTGAATTAACTCTCCCACTCGATATTTAGATGGAAGGGGACATCAAGTCTTTTACTAAGTTAAAATATAATATGATCTATACCGTGTGTAACAACAAAATAGTCTAAATCTTGTATCAACATAATTGTCCATCCCAGAAAATGTTTAATATCTAAAAATAATCATCCAATTGAGTTTCTTTTTTCCAGGTTTTCAGATAAGATGTTTGGTCATCTTGACACCACTTGTATTAAGAATCCCTGAAAAATTCTTTGTGTTATTCAGATATCGTGCACCCTTTATGTGTCCCTGCATGTACTTCCAGTGGGCAAAACTGAGTTTAAATTATGCTCTTGTCTGAGCCAAGTTCTTCGGAAGATGTTGATTTTTAGTTTGTTCTGTTTTTTGTTTTTTTCTATTTTTTTTTTTTTTCTCTCCCCCAAAACAAATCTACAGATGAACATACAATTGGAAAGAAATACGAGAAAGCCAATAAACAAAAACCACCTTCCCCCGCAATTTTTCCTTCTTCATTGTTCGACGTTTCCATTCCAACCTCTGCCGTGTAGAATCTTTTCTTTTGGATCGACTGCCATATATCTTTGAACTCTGTGAAATCAATTTCCATTCATTCATTGCTACAAACGAATACTCTGTTCCAGGCTATTCCAGCATTCACATGTGTAGTAGTGACGTTTGCATCCGGAATGATCTTCCAAATGCAAGGCAAAAGTCACGCGAGTCCCCAGACAAAGCATTCATGCGCTTTCGACTCCCGTTATTACACTCTGTAACCTAGTTCTTTTTCTCCTTTATAGATCCTCCTCTTTTCAGGGCTTTAGCAAATAGAACAATGTTTATGACATTATAGAAACGTAACTCTCTCTCTCTCTCTCTCTCTGTCTATTTGCCATTTGGTTGCCCGTAATAAATATCAACGTGTCCTCAAAGAAGATAAATATTTGTTTGCTGAGCGAATGAGGCATCCTATTGCAGCTAACAAAAGGCTCTCGCAATTTCTGGTGGCTCTGCAATATTTTATCAAATGAGATTATTATTTTATTATTTTTACTAGTTTTGTATAACTCATCTCTTCAATCAATTCCAGGTATTAACATCTGATGATAAATCTGAAGGTCCCGCCCGTAAATTCTCTTTAAACACTACTCTTGTCTCATCTGGGGCATTCTTGACTAAATTTCCACCGAAAACTGAGTCCCTTTTGAGTGATATCTATCTAACACTTTCTATGTTTTCTGCTATCTTCTCTAAACGGGATCCTCAAAAGCATGTCAATTTGATGGTATTTATGTAATTGTCCTTATGAAGTGTGCTCCCGAAATGTCTGCTGTACTCTCTAAAGTGTATAATAAATGCTTTCTTCCTTCTTGCTCTCCTACTTGTTGGAAAACCTCATCAATACTTCCAGTTTATAAGAACCCAGATGTTCCGTCCGACACTTCCATCTAGTGTCCTATTAGGAAGATGTCTCTTCTTGGTAGACTATTAGAGGCTTTTACCAGTGCTGAATTAGTTAAGCAACTTACATCGCTGTAATATGGCTTTTCCAGACAGAGTTTACAGATTTTGGATTTATTTTTTCTTATTTTCCATGATATTTTTTTCGTGTGATTTGATTTTTGTATTTTTCTTTTTTTAAAAACAATAAGATAAAACATATCACACCAAAATATCATGGGAAATAGATAAAACAGCATCAGACTACAACAATAAACCAAAATTTTGTAAACAATAAAATAGCTATAATTACTTTTCCGGGTCAACACTAACTACTAAATAAACGATCAGAACTCGTCTAAAAATGAAGATACGAAAAAAAAGTTTTGCTACGTTACATAATAAAGAAAACAGGAAAAGAGCAAGAAAAACACAAATAAACAATTCTAAGTTAAATAAATTTTTCAAACCAGTAGTAAATAAACTAGGTAAATAAAAAAAAAAAAACAAATTATCAAATCACAAACGCATATATAAAGAGAAGTAAATGTAATAACCAAAACCAACAATAAAATAATCAATGATAAATAAATAAAAGTTAACAAATAACCCTATAGATAGGCAAAACATTGCACCCGGATTCATAATACCTCCCACTGAATATCCCCTAGAATAAATTGGCTCTGTTACCGTCGTCCAAATTAACCGTTAGTATATTACAATAGATTAAACACAATACAACACTGAACTGTATATATAAATAGTCGAAGAAAACAATATATATAGTCCGACAATCGTTTTTAGCAGGAAACAGACTGTGACATATATATATATATATATATATATATATATATATATATATATATATATATATATATATATATGACTCTATGTTATTATTACATGAAGGGGTCTTTAAGGAACATTCGATTAATTTAGTATTTTTGTGATTTATTTTTAATTAAAAATGAAAATGCTTGCTCCATTTATTATTTTTTTCACATAACACTTTTCAAACTGGTTTTGGATTTAATCTTGTCTACCTCCTAGACATTTTGTCTTAACAAAATTGATGATCTGCAACATGACATTGTAATTAAGTGCTTAAAAATGTTAAAGAGCACTATCGGTGTTATATAGGAGTCCGTATCGCTACGTTTGTCAATATACCAATGTTGAACACTCCTTCGTTTATTTAAAATGAAATGCCGTATTTGCTTCAAGAGAATGAAGTATTAAATTACATATTGCATATGGACTGTCCTGACTACTTCTTTTGTCCCAGGAAACGTTTGACGGCAACATTTAAGTGACGGTAAGGAAGAAATGAATTTGCATGTCTTCTCAGTGAAAGCAGCTTCATAGCTTTCGTTTTCGCTATATTTCTCTTTAATTGCTGATTCTTCAATTCATGGGACAATATATACCCTCTTCTTATTTCATTTTGCGAGATTTTTTTTTATCCTTAGCTAATCCTTGGAAATATATCTTATTTTCATAATTCTACATCCTGAAATTAAATGAAACATTTGAAATGACATTTGCTTTCAGGAAGTTTGTGATTATGGCTATCTAAGGACTGTGTTATCTGTGCAATATCATCCCTTTTTCAGTCATAGACTGAAATATTTAGTTGCATTCTTCACATTTATCCATTCATTCCATCGATTGGCAAATATTCATTTCATATTTACGTACATATATATATATATATATACACACATATATATATATATATATATATATATATATATATATATATATATATATATATATATATATATATATATATATATATAAAAAAAAATATATAGATATCTATAATTTTATTCAAACATGAATATCCATTATATAGAGAGTTTATATTATTAATAACTATGAACATTTATGTGTGTGTGTCTTCATGTTTGTGTTTATAGATATAAACTGTTAAATTTATTTTCCTGATAATATTTTTTTTCCCACATAATTACATACATTTAAATATTATTTTCAAAAATGTATTGCTGGTAATATTTTTTTTCATATACGTATTGCTGGTAATATATTTTTTTCAAAAACGTATTACTGGTAATATTTTTTTCAAATACGTATTACTGGTAATATTTTTTTTTCAAAAATGTATTGCTGGTAATATTTTTTTTTTCAAAAAATTATTGCTGGTAATTTTTTTCTTTTTCAAAAACGTATAGCCAGTAATATTTTTTTTTCAAAAAAGTATTGCTGGTAATATATTTTTTTCAAAAACGTATTGCTGGTAATATTTTTTTTTTCAAAAACGTATTGCTGTTTTCTTCGTAAATTTATTTCTGGTAATAAATTTTACGAAGAATTTATGGTATTAAAACCTATTTTTACACTTTGAAAATTATTTTTACATCAGTTTCGGGGTTAACTATTTAACCATATCTGGGACCCTAACAGCTGCTACCACTTCGGCTCGGGGGGACCTGGGAACGTCAGCATTTAAGTGGTGATTGAACGCTGCTCAAAACCTCCTGATCAGAGGCCTTGCTGTTGGAATTATTTTAACGTCATACCCTGGACGCGGATGTAGTTTATCCTCATACCCAGGACGGATAACGAAATGAGACTATTAGTTAACATTTCAAACATTGCAACCAAATTCATAATCAATACTGAAAAAAAGACTTTTACGAGCAGGTTCATACACAATAAACAGAAATTTGCTTAAGAAATTTCAGCTTATTCTACAAATATCCATTTTTCATTTGCATCTTAAATCATCTAGAATGAAACTAATATTTGATGACTCCAGTTTCAAATTATATGCAATATGGGCTTGAATATTTCGTATGTGATATTTTATGAATATCGATCTGGGAAAATAAATAAAATCATTAGTGGTGGCCTGTGGCTCCTAACTTTTGCATGCATCATCTTTGGTATCGAAATACATACAGATCTGTAGCGTACCTCGCCCTGGTTTTGCATAAATAAGACTAATCCTGTTTAAATTACATTTTCGAAAAATAAAAGAAACTGATTATATATATATATATATATATATATATATATATATATATATATATATATATATATATATATATATATATATATATATATATATATATATATATATATATATTTGTGTACAAGTAATATATTCTATATGTATACACACAAAGTTTTTACCGTTAGCTGATATGTTCTCATACAAACCACATATACATATGAGTTGACTATGATGTTCCGAATTCTTGGAAGTTCTTTGAATTTTAGCCAGCTGCTTTGTAAGATTTTGTTTGCAATTGTTATGGAACATAAGGGAAATCGGAAAATAAATTCAAAAACTGGAAACGGGTAGCAGTTATTGGTTAAAAACTTGACGTGTATTGTTACGTAACATTTAAAAAATATATTTTATGGCAAGGTTATTCTCTATCATAAAACAACAATTATTTTGATATATCCAACGATTAAAAACACTTGGGATGTACCCGATACAGTATTATTCAACATACTAAAAATCGTTCTTTGATTCGAGGATTCTACTACTCTATTTTCATTCAAGTAATGCAGTCATGCTATAAAGATTAATACTAACAACTCCGAAAATATGATTGAATAGTAATATTAAGTTAATTAACAAGTTAATAATAATTAAATCGTTTTATATTAATAATGGTAAATAAATAATCAACAAAAGTATTAGAGCGACAGTGTTAATAACTTACGTAATTACTTAATTTGGTTTCGCTTACATACGGCTGAATATAGTTCTGTAATATATTGATTATATCTAAAGTAATAAATTATTTCCCTCCAAGTTTTCTGACGCTAACGGTACCGAGCAAATTGAATATGTCTAACATTTGCTCAAAGTTCAGTGTTATGGTTTTATCAGTGAATAAAGAGACACATACTGACGTTTAATTATGATTCTTTCATCTTCAGACGACATGGCCAAAGCTTTATTGCGAGTTCTATAATTCTCAAACTGATTATCGGATATCGTATTTCCTTCGTTTCGCCAGAAAATAATTTCCAATTCACTTACTATATATCTACCATGTAAATTTAGAACTGGAATGGATAGTATAACAAGCAATTTTATAAGTTTTTCCCATATTATATGTTGGAGAAAAAACCCTAAATGGTCTTGAACTACAAGATTCACGCTTTTGCAGTCAAAATACTAACTCATGATGGAATTTGCCTGATTATGTCAAAATCATAAAACCCAGGGTCACACACTCATATCCATTTAAATATATATGTTAGAGCTATCAGTGATATTGACCACTTTCCAATAATTACCGTGCATATATAATATATAGAGTAAATATATATATACACATTATATATATGTACACACACACACAGACACATACACACCTATATATATATATATATATATATATATATATATATATATATATATATATATATATATATATATATATGAATCTACCACTAAATTTATAAATCATATTTCCAATTAAGTTTAAATGTCTAGTCTAGCTGTTAGATTTATCTCATATCCTTGAACTTATAAAAAAAATTCATTTCTGAAAAAGAAAATTCATATATATATATACATATATATATATATATATATATATATATATATATATATATATATATATATATATATATATATATATATATATATATATATATATATATATATATATATATATATATATATATATATTGTTGTTAGAAATGTATAATTTTTTTTTTTTTAAAACACTATTTCAGGAAAATTGTTCCCTCGAGTCTGGTAATTGCGACAGTAGTGTCGCAATTTCTTGTACTGATTGTAGATTTAATCCTAACATTTTATTTAATGTAATCTTGAAAATACATGTTTGATTATATTAGAATGTTCCTTCTTAGACACACTTGCTATTCATTCATTTGAAAGGCATCAACAGACTTAGTTAACATTATTTAGTAAAATACATTGTTTGTGGTATTTTACCTTCAGTCTATAATATCATATAAAGTATTTTCTTCATTAAGGCCTAGAGGATTCATGCGCCTAAACCTATTTGTACTCATTGATCTGAGAAAATAATTTTATATAGCTTATATTTTAGAGTTGAAGACTATGCATGCCATCCATATAAATGTGTTCAGGTGACGTGTATGTTTAAGTACATGACTAAATTTGTTATTATTATTTTGGTCTTTAGAATTTTGTGATGTTTAAAAAGACTATTCATTTTTTAAAGAATATTCATTTTTAAATTACCTTGTGACCTATGCATAAACCGAGATATTTGAAGTGTTTACAGCTTATTAATTCTAATTTCTGTTTATTATAGTTTCTGGGAATATGTAAACCCTAACTTCATTCCAATTCCAGTTTGTTTATTCTGTCACTGACATGATTAACTCAAGTTTTACTTCTTGGAACATTTGTTAAAATCGCAAAACACCTATGGTGATGTTAATATTAGTCGTCTGCGCGCAAGAAAGCTTTTGATCTCCATTGACCTAGCAAAAGATACTGCTGTCAGTTGAAACTTATAAAATCTTTCTCTTGAGATTTTTCGGGAGAATAATTTTCTTATAATAGGCAGCCGTTATCTATTTTTTATCTATTCCCATCTTAAATTTTGTTTTAAGAGGTGTGGAATATTCATATTTCGATTACATACTTATAAACTCTACGAGTTGCATGAGTTATCCATTTGTTTGATTAGTCCTGTTTACATTCCGCAAATGATGTGGTTAGTTGTGATTATGTAGAACTAGACAAAAGGATAGAAATAGAATCATTGCCAAGTCCAACAAAGATTTAATGAAATAATTGATAAAGGATTACAAATTTATTATTGTTTTATACATATTTATAAAAAATTAATATTTTTAAATATTTTTATATATATATATATATATATATATATATATATATATATATATATATATATATATATATATATATATATATATATATATGTACATTGTTCGGACTATTATCCTCATTTCCATTGCAACGTTCACAAGGATTCGGCCGTAGTTCGCTCCAGCCTTCATTAGGTGTTTGGATTTACGAACCGAAACATTTATTTTGCCCGCCGGAGTAATGTATTCTAGTTTCACGGGACATTAATCTTCCAGATATCTCAGTTATTTCCTTTTTAACTCAGCTCTCCATATTATATATATATAATATACATATAAAATATATATATATATATATATATATATATATATATATATATATATATATATATATATATATATATATATATATATATATATATATATATAAATATATATATATATATATATATATATATATATATATATATATATATATATATATATATATATATATATATATATATATATATATACAATAGCGTCCAAAACCAAGGGAAAAAATTTTAAAACCTAATATTTGTTAGAAATAACAAGTGTGAAAAGCTGAAATTTTGACAACTGGTTGTCGTTATCATCCATAATAACATACTAAAATTTGAATAATTTGCAAAGGAATTATAACAATTATTTATTTATTTTAAAATTTGGAACGTCCAAAAGTAAGGGACAAAATTGAGAAAAACAATGTAAACGGCAAAAAAAACAATAAAAATACATGTACAATCAATATTTAGTAAATGAGCCCTTGCTCTCAATGACAGCTGCACATCTTCGACTACAAGAACGAATCAGTTCTTGACAATCCTCGATACTAATTTTTCTTGAAGCTTCACCCACAAATCCTCCGTGTTAGTAGGATTTCTTTCCATAACTTTCACTCCTGAGGTCTTCCAAAGGTTTTCTCTTGGATTTAAATCAGGACTTTGCGGTGGCCAATCCATAATTTCCAAATCTTGCTCGCTAAGGTAACTCATTACCACATTTGCCTTGTGACATGGGGCATTATCTTGCATAAAAGTAGCCCTATCGAAAACTGAATTCTGTATGATTGGCACAACATGATCTTGAACAATGTTTTTATAGATCTGCGCGTTTACACGAGTTTGTAACCGGACAAGAGGCGTTGTACCTTGGCTAGAAAACATTCCAAATAGCATGACGCTTCCGCCCCCAAACTTGACAGTTTTCTTAGTACACTTTGCACTTAATCTTTCACCAATACGTCTCTTTACATTTTTTTTCCATCATTTCCAGATAAATTAAACTTGCTTTCATCACTGAAAAATACTTTTGCCCAATTTTCATATGTCCAAATTACATACCCCTTTGCAAACTCTAATTCTTCTTCTTATTCTTCGAACTAACAAGTGGTTTCTTCCCTGGGGTTCGATTAAACAGCCCTATTTCTTGCAGTCGTCTCAGTCTGTCTTGACACATTAACACATGGAGTACTATTCATAACCCTTTTAATTTCTGTGCAAGATTAAAACGGTCCTTTAATGACATACGCTGCATTATTCGATCTTCTCTTGCCGGTTTTAAAAGCACTAACTATTTTGCCAGTATCATTGTAGGATTTAACAACCCTGCCTACAACAATCTTGGAACGTTTCACTTTCTCTGAAATCTCTCTAATGGTGTGCTTTTCCTTGTGTAGCTTCACAAAAGCTTGTCTCACAGAGTAATCAAGTTTTTGGCGTTTCGCCATGGTGCCGGCTGATGCAACGTTTACAAATGACTACGTAAGACTTATTCTTTAGAGGAAATCAAAGAATTTGAATATAACATAATGTTTATATTGTTTTTCTCAATTTTGTCCCTTACATTTGGACGATCCTATTTTGAAAATAAATAAATAATTGTTATAATTATTTTTTTATCCTTTGCAAATTATTCAAATTTTAGTATGTTATTATGGAGGATAACGACTACCAGTTGTCAAAATTTCAGTTGTTATTTCTAACAAATATTAGGTTTTAAAATTTTGTCCCTTAGTTTTGGACGCTACTATATATATATATATATATATATATATATATATATATATATATATATATATATAATGTCTAACATGTTATAAAAGCAAACTGTTAATTATGATAATATTATTTTATATAAGATTAAATAAAAATTTTAATTAAAATTTGTTTCTTAACCTGTATCGCTAATCCACAAGTTTCGAAGTAGTATAGACATTGCCAAGTCACACTAGATTTCAATTAAATAATTTTCCATTAATTAAACAATCATTATTGTTTAATAAATTTTACAAATAATTACTGATTTATAAAAAATAATTATTACCTAATAAAATCTAATATGAAATAATAAAAATATATAAATATATATATATATATATATATATATATATATATATATATATATATATATATATATATATATATATATATATATATATATATAACATAATAAAATATATGACACACTATAATATAAAAATTATTATAAACAATTATTGTTTATAAATTAATACATTAAAAAAAGAAACTATACAACTTTTTTTCTTTTGTATTTTGTATCAACAATGTTTCAAGTAGTATGTTCATCGCCTAGGGTTCTAATTAAACAATTAATGTCACGAAACATAATTCTTCGTCTAGTAATATTGAAAGAGATATTTATTTGAATATATTAACTACGTCTATTGCTTGGTTGATTTGGTTTTACAGCGTACCAACATTTTGTGCGACATTTGGAGCTTAAACTGATTTTGAATAAAATGAATAATCATTTTCTGCGAAAGAATTTTGAATTAACTTTTTTAAATGAAAATACTGATGGCGAAAACTTTTAACGTTCTTGTATCATGTTTGCCATTCGAATGTTACTTTCTGTTATTACATTGCCGAACAATATAATATTATGCAAGATCCCTTCTGCCGAATGAAACGATCAGAGATCAGACTGTTTGTCAAAAGGAGACAGTGTCAGAATGCACTAATTATCCACCTAATATTTGAAAGCTTCAGGCTGTCATATGTTCATCCTTAACCACCATTGGTGTCCATTCTTGGTTTTCTAGTGTTAGACAAAGAGGATCGACCCAGGTCATATAAATGTCGGTTACATTGTGTTGTTCACTGGGCCACTTAAAGGTTAATGACCTTTCCTGGGTCGATGCATCAAATAAGAAGTAAATGATACAGTGGCTTATTAAATCTAACAATATAATACCTATAATCTCAATGACTACGCATCTAGCGAACATTTTCATTTATTATTGATACATATGTTTGTGTGAATTTGAAATCGTGTTATAATCTTCTGATTTCTTATGGTAATAATGTCTTTGAAAAAATGACAATAATATATATATATATATATATATATATATATATATATATATATATATATATATATATATCTTAACATATATATCATTAATCAAATATGTAGTTATATATATGTATATATTTTAATGCATAGAAATATCTATTTGTATGAAACTTACTTTCTGTATATATATATATATGTGTGTGTGTGTGTGTGTGTGTGTGTGTGTGTGTGCGCATACATATTTACATACATACATATTTCGAAGAGCATTAATATAAGTAAAAGGTTGGCACTTAGCTGATTGATGTTACCTTCATCAAATGTACACACACCCACTTGCACACGCGCGCGCACACACACACGCACACATTAAAGCATACGCACATGTCTATCTCTGTCATTATATATTTTCATGCAAACTATATATATGCCTGTTATACATAATCATGCATACACACATATATCTCCTATCTCTCTCATTCTCTCTCTCTCTCTCTACACTCACACGCACACAAATATTATATAAATAATTATAATGAGATAGAAAAAGTATATACGATGAAAAAATATTCAAAATTAATATTTGTTGATTCTGCTTCATTATATAGAAATCAAAATATAATTTTCATAATGATTGTAATACCTCGCTTTTAGACATGATGTGTTGTATCAAACGAAACTTCCATTTGAAGTACACATTTTTGATTCCAATTACCTACAAAATATATAGGGCAGAGTAATATTTATTTGATAAAGACATTATCACATGTTCAATATTAATTTGTTATTTTACTTGTCGCTATAGTGTTTTTAATATGTTAATATTGATCCAATATTGATTCTTTTAAATGTTCACTTTTTTCCACCTCCATTTCTTCGTTGATCCCTTCCAACCTTGAATGTTCTTTTCGATTTTAATGAACTTATTTACGGATGGACCACGACATTTTTTTAGGAATAATTATTAATAATTAGATTACTCCATATTTTCGAACTATTTTTCGCAATTTGAGGGCTACTTGTTTTCGTGGAAATACACTTCAGAATAAAATTTCAACTGTATATCCTGGAACATTCAATAGTATTTACTCTATGATATGAAAATATTTCTTTTCTTCATCTTGTAATTTTCATTACATGGCAATATATTTAGTGTGACCCTAGGATTCACGCTTTTGAGGTCAAAATACTAACTCATGGTGGAATTTGGCTGATTATGGCAAAATCATAAAACCCAGGGTCATACACTCATATCCATTTAAATATATATGTTAGAGCTATCAGTGATATTGAGCACTTTCAATAATTACCGTACATATATAATATATAGAGTAAATATATATACACATTATATATATGTACACACAAACACACAGACACACACACACCTATATATATATATATATATATATATATATATATATATATATATATATATATATATATATATATATATATATATATATATATATATATATATATATAAATTTATAAATCGACCATATTTCCTATTAAATTTAAAAGTCTAGTTTAGCTGTTAGATTTATCTCATATCGCTGAACTTATAAAAATAAATTCATTTCTGAAACAGAAAATTCATATATATATATATATATATATATATATATATATATATATATCTCCGGCAACTTTTACTCTATTCTTTGTAATGTTTATTAAACATGTTCAATATGATGTTTACATTTTCTAACCTTCTTTAATATTTTATATGATTTCGCTCTTTTTTATATCTCTATAAATATGTAGGTTCCGTTGTACTGTTCTTTTACATTCATTTTCTTTTTCACAAACCATATTTGTGACATACATAAATGTACTGTTTTATTGCGTTTGAATAATATTTCTAATTGCACAATGACTTATATTAGACCAAATTTACTTCTTTATAAATTATGGCAGTATTATATATTATAATAATAACGAATTAGCCGATACACATGGTCGTAAATAGGTATAATACATGCTCGTGTGTAAAACGCCAAACAAATATTTCGTTTTTAAATATATCGAAAGATATAAAAACATGAATTATTTCGGAACAATTGTTGAGCGTATTTGTGCTGCATTTTTCATAGAAGGTCACATAACAACATGTAAATATATGTCCATAGCGTTTGTGGAAATAACTGTCCCTATATGTGTCATGTGGATTTAAGTAAATGTCCATATATGTGTTTGACAATACGTTCGCCGCATTGTGTGTCTTCATAAAACAAGAAAACTTTTGAAAAATTAGGATGATTAAAATTCTTAATTTGCGATCCCACAAAAAAATCTGATGATTCAGTCAAAACAATGTGGTCTATGTCAGTCTGTGAACTTTTAAACTCGCATCGCTTCTGTGTGTAGAGAAAAAAATATTCCATCCTATAAAACGTTTAACACGATTTTATGTTTTACACGAATGATGTTTGCATGAAGGATATTTATTAGAAAAAAAAAAACAATTAACTAGAACAGGAATCAATAATCAAGCCTTAATAATGGCAAAATGTTGTCGTGCAACTGAAGATTGTTGTCTGTGAAAAATATTCTCAATTTTAAAGCAGTGTGATACAATATAATTGAATTAACTTACATGGGTATGGATTGTATTCTCCAAAATTTGTTGATACATCATTGTTTCTTTATCAATAGCGGATATATTGTAGAAATGTATTTCTGATCAGAAACTTGTTATGACTTCGTTCTTTTCTTATGATGGTGAGGCGGAAGAACGTCGTTCCGCATGAATGCAAGAATAGGTGTAGCAGAGAAAACCATAAAAATGTTAGTTGAAAAGTAGCATTGTCGAACTGCTAAGAAACCCGATTTTTCTTTTTCAAGTTGAGAACTTTTGGGAAAGAAAGCGCAGTGTGTTGCTGGTAGTCAATCCAAATTCTCTGGGGTGGTTAAATGAGATATGTTTTTTTTTTTTTTTTTTTTTTTTAGGCATTTAAATTTACTTTGCATTACCTGCGCAAGTTCACCATAGATTTTATGCAATTTTCTAGAGCGGAAGCTCTGTGGTGTCTGTTATTGAGACAGGTGTCAATGTTAGTTTCATCTGCATAAATGCCTATTTGGGAACTGATGACAACTGGAAGATCATTTATGAAGATCAGAATGAACATAGGTCGCAGGGTAAAGCTTTGTGCTTATTGCGTTAGTGTGAACGGATTTGGAAACGACCCTATTCAAAACGAACCACTTAACGATTTGATAGGAACGAATTGATTAAATCAAAAAATCCTCCTGTAATACCGTAGCCTTGAGCCATACGTAGAAATGTAGCATATCAAAACCTGTCAAACCCCTCCGAGATTTCTAGAACCACAGATTAAGTGCCACCGCTGTTAACAAGATCTTGACATACTGTTGAAAATTAAATAAAGCATGGAATAATGATAATACAACACAAAATGTACTTAAGCAAAATGTATTGACACAAGAACGTGTACACAATATTTACAGATAGTATGGTATATTCTTGGGAAGACCGTTCCTGTAGAATGAGTAGATTTAGTCGCAGTCGGGCAGAGTCTCTGGATTGGATCTCTTCTTCCTCTCCCGTCTTCCCGGTACCAACCCATATTTATATGGTCGGTACTCCACTATGTAAATTACGTGGATCGTACCACAACATATACATATTCAGTGATGGTCGTTAACACATCATCAGTAGGCCTGGCGAAACGGAAGTCATATAGTTTTTTCTGAGAGTAAGGTGTGAGAAGTCACATTCTTACTAACTTCAGCATTGATTGAAGCCTCAAATACTTTGCCTAAATGCGGTAAGTGACTAATAAAACGATGATAGAGAGGCAGAAGTTTCTCAAGAGATCATAAAAACAGGAACAGCAGAGGAGGAATTCCAAAGAGATGGAAAGCAGGAAGCAGTGAGACAATAATTGTAGAGCTTGGAGAGAACTGGAGCCAGCTCGGGAGAACAGTTCTTTAGGATGTCAGCTGGGATCTCACCACCGCTTCTTGCCTTATCGGAGACTAATTTAGAAATGATGACTGACACCAGTGACAGGGTTTTGCTCATATCATTTCTTAGAACCTCTCTTCTCATGAGGAAATCTGATGTGGTTACTCGAAATGAGTCGCCTGTTGAGTTGTAAAAGAATGTATGAGCAAAGCATTCAACCGTATCTGCTCAAGATGTCAGGAATTTAAATTGATTGACTAGAGGAGGGATTGATTTGTTGTTCAACACACTCATGCAAAGCCGACAATAATATCTAGAACCGAATTTGTTGTTTCATTCTATCAGCAAACAGTAATTTCGCTTATTTGAGGATATGGTTGCACTCATTGTGAGCAGAGACAAAGAGACGTCTGGTACAACCGGAAGAAGAACGACTCCTCTAGGCTATAGCCGCAGTGTATGCAGGTGAGAACCAAAGAGATGAGCGTGATTACACTTGGTATTTCTGTGCTATGAGGAAAACGTTGGTACCTGCTTTTACCCAGGAGGTGACCTCAGAGGCTCATTTTTGGAGAAGATTACTAGTGTTTTTTGTGTTTTTTTTCGTATATTCTTGTTCTATGGTGAATGACTGAATCTTCTATTTGAATTTTTATAGAGTTTAAAGACTAAAAATTATAAGTCGAACACAACATTATCGATCAGAAACATTTTCCTTTTTTAATGTTTGCTTATTTCTATATCCAATGTGTGTATAATTATACCAATGAGAATTTCAATTAATTTCTTGTAGAAAAGGTCTCTGAAATTTGCCAAACAGCTTTGCTGATTATCCGCAGAACTAGCCTTTGCCATCAATCTCACGTGGTGCATTACTCAAACACTATGTTGTTATAAAATATTTGAATAAAAAAATATCAAGATATTTCCGGAATTTTAAAATAAATTCAGTAAATAGCGGCCTGAGTGTGTAAATTCCATTTGCAGTGCAAAAATAATATAAAAAGTTTGAAAACATTTAAAATGAATGCTGCAGACATATTTATATTTCTACCTCGTTTAAAAGACGCACTCTAAACTAACACTGCAGAGAGCGAATTGGTCGCAAAACCCAGGCCCAAACTAAAGTGAAATCTGGACCAGCTTAAAAAACCAGCAATTATAATTGCGAAGAAATAACTTTCAGTATATCAATTCACTCTATGGAACTTCAAAACCTCACTTTAACTCTAATTCGTAATATAAATTAAATTTCGGCAAAATGCCGATTTGCGTGGAAAATACAAATGAGATTGAAATTCCGATTCATGCCGAAATTTGAGTTCTTCAAATCACAATATCTGCGGACACACGTCACGAAACTGAATTTAACACGGATTCCCTAGCATTTTGAAGAAATAAAACTGATTTCTGCAATTCACAGTATTTTGGAGATATTTTAAACTGAATTTAAAAGAGAAAAATATATATTTACCAACCTTTGTGTTACATTAAACTCAAAAAATACTAAAAGCTCCTAAAATAACTAATAGTTTTCAGTTATTTAATCTTTAATAATTTTTAATTGTCCCCTCGTCTTCCGGACAGAAATCAAAATGCTGGATGTTCAAGCACAAGACAAAGGATTTATTTTCCATCCGGGCATCATTCTGATTCGAAAAAGGTATAATATGTCTTTGTAGAGCAAGTGGGGCCCGAGTTAGAAGTTAATCAAACACACGGAAGGACAGACATAAATTGCTGTTTATTTGGATTAACGCACGATTCTCTTTTAGCCATTTTCAGAGCACTCACATTCTTATAGAGAGTTTGAATTATTTAAAATGTACTTGTGATCTATTTTATTTCTAACTCGTGCAATATGTTGTTCTAATGACATATCACTGAGCGGTGAAGTGCATCGTGTCAGACTAAATTCTGTTATGACTTTCTTTTTTAATATTTGCACAGAGGACTAAGTTATATGCATTCGATAGAACTAATAACCACACACACACACACGAACACGCGCAGCCACCTATTTCTTTAAGCAAGGTCAAGCTGGGTCAGTACCTAGATGGGTGACCACATAGCAATAACTGATGCTGTTGGTATGATAGATAAAGCCAAGGAAATGGAATTCGGTAAGTGGAGTTCTATATCTAGTCGTGATCGTTACAATCACTTACATGCAAATATCTTTGGGAGATGTATGAATCCATCTATTATCCCACAGGTATGGGTTAATTATGTATGGGTTAATGTAGTTGTTTAATCATTATTTTCTCCCAAAAAAACTAGAAATATTTTCTGTCTCTGAATAATCTTCAAAAGGGTGATAAAACGTATAAAATTAAATCGATCAATCAATAAATCAATCGCACGTAAATACATAATCACACTCAAAAGACACACTAGCTTGATAATTAATATATACTACATTAGTCCGGTCACTTTGCTAAAAATGTGGTCAAATTTTAAATGCAAAATAATTTTGCTTTTGAACTAGTATATTTATTGGGAAATATATTTAAATCAGAAGTCAAACACTGACTTTAAATAATCGATCATTTTGGATTATATGCTTATCCCTTGCGATACATGCTTCCATTTTAATTACATTCAAAGTGGATGTATATGTACGTTTTCTTGTGTACCCATAGATTTTATTCAGTAAAAAGAATTTTTTTCTATTCTTTTGTTATTCATTAGAAAAAAATTATCTGTTAAGGAAAATATTTCAAATCCCATAATTTTCGGATAATTGAGTGCTGCTATTTCTTCCAAGATGTATGATTTTATTGCTGACCTTCGGCTAATTGATGCTCAGTGTGATTAAGAGCTGAATGTACTATTACCGTGTGTATTATACAACCATATGTTACTCCTACACGTACAACATTAACATAAGCATAAATAATGCATACAAGCATGCAGTGTCATGCACAGAATGTCTGTGATCAATATAGTGTTAATTCAGAACTTATAATATCAAATGGGAATGAACATTACTCATTTCATAAACATATTGCACAAATTATATGACATGAATTTCATGATCACTTATATATTGTTCCGAAATAAATGTATTTTATTTACAAAATTTTGTTGTTTTCTTCACAATGAGATGTGTATGTAGTTTGCGATGAGTAAACTGTCGCTATTTCATATTTTTAAGTTCGCACCTGTATGTTTGTTTTTGATTTTATCGATTGTATATTTGGGTACCGTCTGTGAAAAAAAGAGCACCACGACGCAAATCACTCCGGTAGAAATTTAGAAACGGCAGATTGTGATGCTTGGCATTCGCACCGGAAGATCCAATACAAACTTCAGAGATGTTTTGGGTGTCGATCTGAGGACAGTGCAGAGGATTTGGATGATATATCCAGACAATATCATGGTTTTTACAGTGACCACTAGTGATGGAGAAGTTTTGCTTCCATTTATCCTCCCACAGGGCCTCATCCTCAAAACCGAGTCTATATAAAAGGCCTTGCGTAGATAGTGCTCCCCTGGATCAATGTCTGCCAACAGGGTTCTATTCGATGCCACACAAGCAGGAGAGTCATAGCTCTCAGCTAATTTCTGTGACCACATCACACCTTACATCTGCCAAGATAACTCACCAGACTGCAACTCCCTTCATTATTATGTGTGAGGCCCAGTTGAGCGAAAGACCAACAAAACACCTTGTAAAACCAAAGATAAACTGAAGTCAAGAATTATGGAATCAGTCAACATCTTAAACAACGAGATGCCCAGAAGAGATACAGGCGACTCCGATGTCGTCTGGAGGACGTGGATTAAGACAATGGTGATTCTATTAAATAAATTTACACTTATAATTATTAATCATTAACATTTCCAAACAATAATTTAAGAAATTGTAACCTTCCAAGGTAGATAAAGAACAATAAAATATTATTTCTTCATGGATCAAATAATATAATTCTAAGGTAAATAAATACATTAAATAATATTTCTCTGTATATTTTATTAACAATATTTCAATATTAATAATTTCATATTTGTTAACGTTATTTCTACAAATACACACAATCCCATCCCATTATATATATATATATATATATATATATATATATATACATACCTACACACACACACACACATACATACATACATATATATATATATATATATATATATATATATATATATATATATATATATATATATATATAAAGTTAAAAGACAATAGGAAAACTGTATCCATATTTCAAGATATTTTATTTAATATTGATAATTATATCTGTTAAATTGAGATATCAGTGTTATTCTCTTTTGCAACAACCCATCGCACACTGCATATTCAAATTTATTATAATTAATATAAGTATATGCAAACACATTAGAAAATCATAGTTATGTGTGTGTGAATAAGTATTAGAAAACATGCTTTAACTGACAGACTTTTATATATTTCAACCTTATTTTAAAGTATATTTGTATTTGAGCGGACGCTCCGTTAATTTATTGAACTGTGCGTTCGATTATCGCCTACCGTTCAGAATGTTAGAATAATATAACTTAAATTTGAAATTCCACTATTCGGAAGAATTGAAACGAGCGTTTTTTGGGCAGATTGAGTTATCGTTAAGCCGAGCAGGTTTTAATCAACTTGGCCACGAAAATCCGTCGTTCAAGCGAGGCCAAATTTTGTGCATTCAAATGAAATTTCTCTCGTCATAAAATCTTCAAACTTTCCTATTCAAACTTAAAATTATATATATATATATATATATATATATATATATATATATATATATATATATATATATATATATATATATATATATATATATATATATATTAGAATGGACTTATTTAATCCGTCACACGTTTATCATTTTAAAAGTTATTTTTAGTGGATACTCGTATTTGAATAATCGCCCGTTATACTTCTTAATAATTTATTTCTTTATTCTCATCTACCGGTCTGAATGTGCAAGAAGGCTTATTGAGGAAAAACTAGCGATCTTCTGCAGGATAAAAATAAATATAAACAAAATGAATAAACTCTATATAAAATAAACAGAGAGTCTACTAAATAAAAATTATCCACCCAAAATAACTTTAAAGTGATATTATGTCTTTCTAAAATATGCCAAAATTTTAAAAAAAAAATTGGAAGGAAATAAAACGGGGACACACATACACACGCACAGACGCACACACACACACACACACACACACACACACACACACACACACACACACACAAGATGTCGATTGACGTTACATATAGATTTTTTAACATTATAGTTATCAGAGAATCAAATAAGAGGAAGGTGGTTCCACTGGCGAGAAGTGTAAGAGAAGATTCTGTTGGATAGTAAGAGGCGGTTACATGTAACTGTCTCGATCTAGATGACAATGCATGCAGTCGGAACACCAGTTAAAGGAGATTGACACAGTAGATGCCCTGAAGATAATCGTACAAATGACAAAGGAAATCCACTTCACGTCTATGAGAAAGTGACTGGAGCCAAGATCCCACTTCAGGACAGATCATATTGCATATCCGTCTTTGGATTTTGTCGAGAATCTCAAGATGAACACAGACGGTACCAGACCATATATGTCAACAATATTCCATGCATATACGACTGGTAGATTTGAAGATGAGAAGCATGGACTCAGCGGATAAAACCTTCTGGCGTGACATAGAGATTCAAATTTCCTTGCGGTATTTGCATCTATTGATTGAATGTATTTGATCCACCTCAGGTCAATGGAAAACGTGAGGTAATGAAGGTGCATTGAGACGTTCTCGTGTCGTTGAATATCAGCCAAGCTGAGAGCAGTCAGTGAACTTTCTCTACGGTGAATACACGAAAGCAGTTTCATTTTGGATGCAATCAAGTTTACAAGCCATTTCCTGCCACAGTCTCCAATAGATTGATGTTCCTTTTAAAGGCCAACCGCAAGGTTAACTTTGTTAGCAATACCGGATTAATATGGAGACAGGATTAAATGGTTTTGTTGTCTACGTAGATGTCTAATTGAGAAGTGTTGGCATCAGGAAGATGAAGATAAGAAACAGTGTAGGTCCAAGTATAGAGCCTTGGGGAACACCAGCGTTTGTATGGAAGGAACTGGAAGAGGACCTGTTCAGGGCGAACATCATTTTACGGTTTGACAGCAATGATTCAATTTCATCAAATAATCGTGCTGTATCCCTAAAGTTTACGTAGAAGGCCGCCATGTCATATATATATATATATATATATATATATATATATATATATATATATATATATATAAGAAATGGACAAGGTCCGACAATTTATTTATTAAAGACATATTTTTATGTTTAACGTTGTTATTTTATAGATACAAGTATTTAAGCAAATGCTCTATTTATGATAAACAAAATTAAATAACATTTACCGGCCTGAATGTCGAAAATTTTCATTAAAATTTTCGTTCTTTGACAACAATTCGAACCTGCCATCCTATACGGAACCGTTTATATTCGATACGCCAGACCGCTATGAATGTAAGAGATTCATGGAAAATTGGTTTATAAGCAGTAAATTCGAACTTGTTTTTCCAACGCTTCTTTGTTCCCCTAGCGGTAAGGCACGTCATGTAAACAAATGACGTCATATATTAAGGTTCGAAATGGACAAGAACCGACAATTTTTTATGAAAATTTTTTATTCATGCCGGTAAAATGTTAAAATAACAACGTTTAACATAAACAAATGCATTTGCTAAATAAATACCTTGTCCATCTATAAAATAACAACGTTAAACATAATAAAATGTCTTTAATAAATATATATATATATATATATATATAAATATAAACGGGCGTCTATTTCAAACACGAGAATACATTAAATCTTACGTTTTGAATCAATATATATATATATATATTGATTCAAACCGTAAGTTTTAGTGAATTCTCAAACACGAGAATACATTAAATCTCACTGTTTGAAGCAATATATATATATATATATATATATATATATATATATATTGATTCAAACCGTAAGATGTAGTGAATTCTCGTGTTTGAATTAGACGCTCTGTTATTATTTTTATAAAGTTGCATTATCTCTACATTAGCCACAACAGTCAGGAAATATTAATAAATAAAATGCGGACTCCGGCAGGGTTCGAACCTGCTTCTCCATGTGCTTTAAACCACTCTGTGACAACGTTACATTCCAGCAAGGCTCAGTTTTATATCAGTTAAATATAGTTTTGTGTCTGTTTGGAATTAGCCGCTTCATTAATGTGCCTTCGTTCACAGTAAGAAAAAAACATCTGCAAATTTCTAAACAGGTACATCTGTCATGAGAAGATGAATTACATTTAAATGAGACTTTTTCTTCAGTTAAACGTGGTAAAAATATATTCGCCTATGAATAAATTTTTCATTAAATGAAAAAAGATTTAATACATTTCTCTCAAAGTGAATTAAATCTTAAATCTTAAATAAAAATTTGAAAGGAACTCGATATTAATTTTCTTTTTCTTCTATGTCCCTTGTCCCAACAAGTCGTTGTCGATCATGTCTCTCCACAGTGTCATGTCATTAGTTCTGTATTTCTTAACAATTTTTTAACGTTATGTTGCCTCTCCTAAAAGTTTTCCTGTCATTCATTCACATTAGTTTGATAGGCAAGTGTTGTGTTGAATTTATATAATTAGAGTTTTCTTCGTTTCTCAACTGGTCAAAGCATGGTATTCTCAGCATCCGACTGCAGAAAGGAAAATATCATTATGTTTATAATAATGCTGCTTCAAAATAACACACAGGAATATATACTTTTACACACATACACACACTCATATATATATATATATATATATATATATATATATATATATATATATATATATATATATGTGTGTGTGTGTGTGTGTGTGTGTGTGTGTGTGTGTGTGTGTGTGTGTGAACATTCGTGTCTATAACCAGGGACTGTTGTCTGTTTAGTACTTAAAAACAATCGATACCCTGAAGATTGTGTTTAAGAACAAAAACAATCTGTTTTTGTTCGTTGTTGTCTTCAATATCCACATTTATAATTATATAAGCTCTATCCATATTATTCAGTACTTAACCCATAAATATAACCTTAAACCTATATTTTATTATATATATATATATATATATATATATATATATATATATATATATATAGATAGATAGATAGATATGTGTGTGCGTATGTGTGAATTAAATAACCTTAAACCTATATTTTATTATATATATATATATATATATATATATATATATATATATATATATATATATATATATAGATATATAGATATATATAGATAGATAGATATGTGTGTGCGTATGTGTGAATTAAATCCTGTTCACCGCAAGCAAGGCGATAAAGTCACTAAGACACAGGGAGTTACTGACTGTGTAAAAATAAGAAAACAGGAATATTATAAAGAACGAGAACAAAAGAGAAAACAGGAGGACACATTTCATTTAATTTTGGAAGATTAAATTTGAGAGGAAATCCTGGATCCGAATGAGGGTCCCACAAATGTTAGCATAGAACTTGTGGTTACATCGAGCAAGGTAAAAAGTAAATGGTCGGGATTTCGTCGTCAGCTTAGAATGGTGGTCTGATTCATAATTTCTAGGCAGCATTGCAAAAATCGTATCTGAATAGTTGCCATGAAATTATTTAAAGAATAGCCACAGGGAGGGAATTTTACGTCAGTGGCAAACACAACCCGCCATATCATGGCTAATGACATTGCTCATTTTTCTTTGGATTTTTCAAGGATATATATATATATATATATATATATATATATATATATATATATATATATATATTATCATTTGGGCTTACACTTTTAACCTCCATATTGAAAAATGGGCCACTGTATTTTCCTCTTCGTTGAAAGCCGGGATAGATGCTTTCATTCCTTGTCAGGAACACCCTGAATATTTAAATGAGATCTAATTGAGCTATTATCAGAAATGTGCAGAGGGAGTCTGCACGTCATACATGTTGTAGTGTTACCTATATAAATATTTACTAATTTTGATTGATCAGGAATATAATTCCTTAATTTGCATTTAAATTACAAAATAATATTTGCCCCATTTATTTTTGCTCAAGGTGAATTATTATGTTTAACTATAAGGTTAAGGTTTTCCATTTTTTGAAATAAATATTTAATCTAATTTTTTGCTATTGTCAACTGGTCTTATGCATTGTTTTTATAATATTCTCTATTCTGCATTCATCATTTTTATAATTTTCGTTCATCTGATTTTTTTTTTAAATTTAATATTATTGTTTATATTTCTATTCTAGCCGTTGCTATAAACTACCTTACACAGGAAACGCCTAATGATTAAATCCAACAATTGATTAGGAAATCCAATATTAATAAGCATTTTTTTACATTATGTAATTCTTTAAAGAAAAGCGTGCGAGAGGATGAGTTCTCATGCGCTCTCGTGAGGAAATTTTTAATAACACCTATTTTATATCTAAGAGGACATTCACTAGAGAAATTAAGATGGCAACAGGCTTTACTAGTTGTTTTTTTTTTATAAACAGAAGTTTTAAAAGTATTATTAATAAAATCGACGAGAAAATCTAAGAAAGGAAGTTTGTTTTTTTCACTAAGTTCATAAGTAAAATTTAGGACGGAATTTTGTTGAAATGTCGTTTTCAGATTTTGTATTTCTTTCTTGTTTTCAGCTAAAATAAAAAAAAATATCGTCTCCATAACGAACATATATTTCAGGTTTAATAACTTTAGTGAAAACCCTGTTTCCAACATAAGACATATAATAATTGGAGAAGCACGGTCCAAGAGGGTTTCGCATTATTACTCCATCAGTTTATGTGTAAATAGTACCATTCTGGTTATAAAAAAGGAACTCTAGTGGTGCAAGCGAGCGATAGTTTTCTTAAAATATTGGGTTGGATTGATGGAGGTGTCATTAAATTATTTTTATACACCGAATTAATGATAATATCAATAGCTTCGATGACGGGAACATTAGTAAATAAATTCTCTACTTCAAGTGACGCAAGAATGACGTGGTTTGTTTTTAATTTTGTGCTTTTACGTATGTGGAGGAATACATGGGTAGAATAAATGCTATAGTTAGTAGGGAGATACGGGGTAATAATATCATTGAGAAATTTTGATATTTGGTATATGCATGTTGGAATCTGAGGAATAATATGTCGTACTGGGTATCCAGGTTTGTGTACATTACCATATAAGTAATCAAGTTTGTAATCTCAATTAAGTTTGTTTATTTTTAAGGATCCTGCAACAGCATTGTTGAATGTTATAAGTTTATTAACATATTTCTTTAGAGATTCAGTGGTGTTCTTATTCAATTTAGTATATTTAGAACGATCATCAATGAGATGCTTTAGTTTTTTGTGATAATCCAATTTATCCAAAATTACGTAATTATTGGATTTATCAGCTTTTCTGATGACTATATAAGGGTTGTATTTTTTAATTCTGTAGCAGCAATTTTGAGTTTTGTTGGAATGTTCTTGTTTCTATTATGTGGAATATAATCTTTTAGACCTTCTACCTTGAGAAGATCTTTGAGGTTTGGATGGAGTATTATCAATTTGTCCTTTTCCAGTTGACATAATGATTGATGTCAGATTTCAATTTCAGTCTTATTTGTGAGAATGTCGAATTTGGAGATGGCAACTTTTTCCTACATAAAGAAATTCCTTTTAGTCATCCGTTAATATGTGAGTTGATAGAAAATAACAATCTGTCAGAATCTGAAGATTTCTGTTATAAAGCAGACATAATTGGCCTGATTAGCCAATATTATTTTTTTACCGTTAACTATTTGAACTATTTAGTTTTAATTTCTTTTATGATATTGTTGCTGGAACATTGGGTTTCTTTACCCACCGCGTGAAATGTAATTAACCAACAGAAAGTTTTTCAGTTCATGTGTAAAAGTCTGATAACATGTTACTCATTAAAATATACATGATTTATAATGAAAAAATCCTGTTACTTGTTATTTAACTTAGAGAAAATATGTTTTTTGTTTTTTTTTTTGTTTTACGGGTTTCATATATCGGTGTTTGATATAAACATAACGCAATTGTTTGAATGCTTATGTGATGGTGTCTAGATACATTTGTATTTTGAAACAATTTTGATTAAACTCTTGCCTTTTATAGACTTGTATTGCATAGATTAAATTACAAAATATTAAGAGCTCAATGTCTTTTTGAACAGTATAATACATTGTGTATATATTAAATTTTAACATTTCTTTTCTCCTTCTGTGTATATATATATATATATATATATATATATATATATATATATATATATATATATATATATATATACGTGTAACACCAATATTGTCCAAATAGTTTAATATGATGGGGTAATTGTCAATATCAAAAAATGATTAATACCTATACAACACTTAACTAATTGAGTTTCTTTTTCCAGTTTTTTCTGATAAGACGTTCAGCCACCTTGACATCATTTGTCGTAAGAATCACAGAAACATTCTCTGGGTTTTTCAGGTAGAAAGATAACAGGTTAAAATCGTTTTGTTTCAGCTGCAATATGTCTTGAGCAATGGTGAGATGGAAAATATCATTCCCGCTTTCAGTTATGGTATCAGAATTCATACTTTGGCTTCCATTTTCAAAGTACCTTTGAGAACCTTCAAGACAAAAAATAATTTTAAAAAAGAGTGAACAGTAGAAAGGAAAACTGGATCAGGATGTCACAACAGTAAAAGATGCCATCATTTCTACTTAGAGATACATTGATACATATTTTTCAAAGTAGAGTAAAACAGTGTTATAAAAATATCGGAGAATTCCAGTAAGATATATTTAATCATTTGTATGATACAACGGTTTGAAGCTTAATCTAACAATTGGGAATTTTTCTGTTACACGATTTGTATAATTTTGCTATTACACCTGTTTCATATATATATATATATATATATATATATATATATATATATATATATATATATATATATATATATATAAAAATATTCGGTACAGTTCAATGAATCATTCATACAAAAATAGATTAGTAAATTTAATGATATCAAATGGTGAAATCCCTTCGCTAACAAAATTTGAAAGGTGCATTAACCTACAAATCACTCGATGAATGTTATGATCCTTGTTTTTAAAAATTATAAGCTGTATAAGATATTTATTTAATACATAAGTACTTTCAACTGTAAATTCAGTCATCTTCAGGCATGGAAATTATTTTGTTTTTGTTAAAAGTTCAGGTAGCATCCGAGACGAAAAAATGTAACGGGAATCGAAATATGTTTTTTTTTTCTTCTTTTTTTAATCTTATTTTTAACGGATACAAACTTTTGGAGCGTGCAGTCGAAAGACTATGGTTGATTTTTTTCTATTTTTTTTTTAATTTAAAAGAGTGCGTTTTTTTTTTAATAATGGTTACCGTCGTCCTCTCTAAACTAGATCACCACGAGACATGCTGGCCTGCTGGTAACCCTGTAATTCTCATACAGAAAATCATTTCTGAGCTGGCCCCTGTTCTCGCCAAAACTTATAATTTTATTTTATAATAAATGCCTTACTGTGTTTTGATTTCCATCATTTTGGAGATACTTATACTATGCAGTTCCTGTCTTTAAGATCTCTGTTGAAACTACAAATCTCTTGAATATACGTTATATTTCCATTATACCTCTTTTGAACACAGTAGTAGAGTCTTTAATGCACAACTAATTGGTTAAACCTCTCTTTACTCTCACAACCTTCTCTCAGATAAACTGTATAACTTTCATTTCTCTCTGTCAGCCGCTGGTTGTTGACGATTGTTAGTGAATTTTTCTTTAAGTTTTAGATAAGAACGCTGAGTCCCCGGCTGAGATTTTACATATCCCAAATATATTTGACAGTTACTGTTATGCTAGCATTATTCCCATCAATTGTTCTTAAAAATAAAGCAATGGAAGTAGTATTGAACACCCACGCTTCTAGATCATTTGTCATTGATGTGGGAATCTCCCAGATCATTACCCTTCGACATACATTTTTTTATTCATCAACGTATTTCGTGATGTCATCAGTAGCAAACTTGATATTTATGATGATGACACAACTATTTACTCATATCTTAATATTAAATCAGATAGTTCCGCCAAAATGTATCTGTCAGCTACGCACGAAAATGATCAGTTGTTAGCTGGGACAAGAATAGTCTTTTAAATTTCAAAGCCTTCGAAATGAATGTGCTATTTTTTTAAAAATGATAGAGCAAATCAACGTCACGGTTGTGGAAAAGCGTGACTTAGATTCTGTCTCTCTTGTTTATAATTATATTCATGGCTATTATTCTAATAAGCTCTCTACATTATTAGCTGGAGTGCAGAAAGAGTTATGCATACTATTAGTTTGGCTAATGATTCTCATCGTTCTACTATAGAAGGATGTAAAATATATCGTTTAATAGGTTCCTTTTCTCGAACTTCTAATCAGGGCAAAATTTTTCATTCTTCTTGCTTAGTTATTCTCTACGATATTCAAACATTTAAATACAATGCCGGTCGCCATCTACTCTCATCCGGAATCCTGTTCTTTATTGTCCTTTCCCCTCATAAATTTGTTATCTTTTTCACACACAGTAAGCGTCTTAGTGGTATTATCGCCTTTCTTGGCGGTGAAATGATTAAAATCAAAACCATAAAATAATTAAGGAGATCGTTGCAATAGCAAGAAAATAAATTAACTGCAAAATAATTTAGTTATCCGTTACAATGTTACTGAAAAAACTGATGTATAAATGATTAAAGTCCTGAATTTATCCGTCAAATATGTAATTGAAACCATTAAAATATATCATATGTCAGAAAATAAGTATTATATTGAAATTAGATAAGACTGAGTTCAAACATTGATCTTGTTATACCGGTTATTATAATATATTTTCATCCTTTATATTTTTACGACGATTTTACAATGTATTTGAAATAGGTTTTCGCACATAAATGTGTTCTCAGTAAATCATAAAAATATTACAACTCTCTTCAGTATGAAATCGCGTATAATATGTTCGCATTATAGAATCAATGATAACCTGAATTCTTGAATAATATTCGAAGATCTATTGAATGTTTGCAATGACAGAAAATAAAATATTAAAATTAACAAATTATTTTTTCTTCTATCGGGTTTACATGTGTTTACTATCTCAGCAACCACTTTTATGCATACATAATGTACGACTGAGTTTTAGTTTTTACGTAGAACCGAGACAGACCCTGGAGCAGCTGAATCAATTGCGTCATCGGAATGGCAAAGAAAAGAAAAGAGCATAGAAAATGAATCCACTAGAAAAATATGACTTCCGATGCAAACTTTGTTCATCACACTACTGTGACAAAGCGGATGGATATATTCCGGAGAACAAAATACTTGAATAATTCTTCAAATGTTTGAAGATATGAAATTCTCACCACGATATTTGTAGATATAAAATCCCCACCATGAATGTTAGATTTTTTATTTATATTTTCCGAAAATAAAACAGAACCATTTTTAAATTTGAGCCGATTGTGTTATTGGTCGTTTCTTAAGGCATTAATCTTCATTCGAAAGGAAGTAGTAAAACCCTGGTTGTGTCTTTTTAAGTGGTACTATTCATTCAATATAAAGTCTATGTCTCCAGATTGAACAGCATACCAAAATATTAAACTAACTCTCCTGATTTTATTAGAAGATACTTTTCTCATTAATGACAATTCCGTATTTTTCATCTTACACTTGGATACGCGGATATTTACAGGAAGATAATTTTAATCTACTGTATTTTAATGAATTTTTTTATCATCTTAATGTTTATGTTATTATATAAAGAGGAAAGACAAAAGTATTAGTTGATTATTTTTTAAAAATTTCAATCCTTCTTAGCATGTCCGAAATTTTAATTAAAACTTTTTGAGTTTGCGAAATTACTAAAAATCTATATTTCAGCCGAGTTTTTAGGATTATTTAAACAGAAATCAAATTTTTCTTTTAAAAATCTTGCAAAATCATTTAGAAATTTTTTCCAAATTTATTACAAGGAAATTGGAAAATGTTAAGTTCATTTAATATATTTTGAAAGATTACATACATTCTTCGCATAAAAAATGTTGATTGAAATAAGGTAACACATATAACAACAGTGATGATTGACAAGTGACGAGTGATGAATTCATCACGTATTGACAGCTGACGTTAGATTCGTGTTATCGTATGGATGCACAGAACTGACATAATCTTTTCTAGTTTTAAATGAACCGGTTTATTTACCTCGTAATACTTAAAATAAGAAAAACCTTCAGCAATCTAAAACCTTATTATTTTTAATACTTTCTGGAGAAAATATAAATACTGTAAAAACATTAAAATATATGTGCTGAGTGACATAAAATAAATTGAAAAATGAAATAGGTATAAAATGAAAATGGTACTTAGATTTTCCAAATATTATAATGTTGCTGCTACTATTGGTCGCTTTTCAGTCTCAGCTCAAGGTCAATATATATTTTTTTTTTACTTTCAAGCACATATCAAATCAAATGAACTCTCAGTTATTTCGTGAAAAAAAGTAAATGGCCGTCATGGCAAACAGCTCTGTAACAACTTGATTTTTTCATGCTTACGACGGTTTTCCATACATTTGAAATAAACGGTTTTTATAGACACAAAAACAATATTGAATTCTATTTTAAAGAGACTGGTAGTTTGCATATTGTAATAAAATTTATAATTTAGCATCTGTAAAAAAATATCTATTTAGTAATGCCATTGATTAATATTATAAGCTTTGTCAATAATTTTGAAATATTTAACAACTTTTATGTAGAATGTGTAAAACTGTAAAAAGAAATATAAGAAATAAGAACTAATATTAAATAAAATCTTTGTTTTATTGAGATTTTATGTTACAATTCATAGCTGAATTTATGCAACTGGTCATAAGATTTTACAGAAAAATCATGATTTCAGTTCTTCAAAGACTTCTACAATTAACTGATATATTCACTAAAAACACAGCAGTTAATTTCTACAGTTTTCAAGAAATAAGTTATGGGGGAAGTGTCAGATGTAAATATAATATTTTTTCTCTGACATTCAAAATTAAAAATATATTTAAAATAATTTCAATCATTTTTGAGTAAATCCTGAAGATTTCACTAAAATCCAGCCATTTTTTTTTTGCAAGCTTTTGAAAATTTGCATCTGTCACTGAAAAAATACAAATAAATAAATAAATAAAAACGCGCAATAATTTGCAGTGTTATTTCCTAATGACACTTTTGCAAACAGAAGTGGGATTTATTAATCAAAAGTTCTAAAAAAGGTTGCAATTTTTAAAAAAATTACTTACGAATTATCTGGTCTTTCTTCTTAATAAGATAAACGATAACGATAACATTTCATTTTCGTAAAGTTTAAGGCCGTTTTTCTCATGTTGTGTATTATTTTTAGCTATTCTGTGGAGGTGCCTATCAAAGATCCGTATCGAAGCCATATTGAAATTTTAGTATTATCGAAATTCTCACTAAATATCTCTTTCTCAGATATAATGTAAGACGTCATACGGAAGTAAATTCACATTTAACTGTCAGGCGGTTGTCTATGTACGAAAGTGGGTTTAAATGTCCATAGGCTGAATATGTAAGATTTAAGCTACAGTTGTGAAATCTTGCATCTATACATTTCAACTCTTCCTATTAATTGTTTCATTGTTTCATTCCAGGTAAACAGATATCTCAGTGTTCAAACAACACAGTTAATCCTGTTTGTCAAAAAGCCATTAACAGCAGTTATAGTGCCATCATCACTGCGATACTGATTCTCAATCATATGTTTTACATATTCAGGAACAGATGATAGTCAAATCAGGAGAATAGGGAGTACGAACTATCAGTTCAAAGCAAGAGTCTGGCACAAAAGAAATTGAACCCAAGGGCCTGCGTGATGGAGTGTTGTACTTATGAAAGAAAACAATTTTGGTAAGGGTTCATGCGCGTTTTTTCTTGATAGCCTTTCGTAACTGCCTCGTAAATTTGGCATTGATGGTGAGACAATATTAAAGATAGTCTATTAATACAATGCCTTTTGCATCCCAGAAAACTGAGGCCATCGCCCTCCCTGCAAAATAAAATCATTGGCCTTCTTTGGAGAAAGTGTGAAGGGGTGTTTCCACTGAATGGATCTGAATGGATTTTCACGTTGTTTGTGGACCTAAGATTTTATCCTGGATTAAGATATGTTCAAGGAAACAATCTGGCTCTGCATTAAATATTGCTAGATATAGATGGCTAATTGATTTATAGTAATTCACCTGTCATTGTCACCATGTCGTGAAGACAATAAACGTTTTCTCGGTGTGACACATGCAGGTTATCCACAGCTTGGGTCATTATCGAGACTCTCTCCTACGCTCCTAAATTCAGCTCCTCACAACTGAACTCTTAATGAATCTAGACCGCCATCTTCTAATGTAGCAGCAATGCCAGCATAAATATCCTTGAAATCTAAACATTTTTTCTGCAGATATCAACACGATGCCAAATTATGTCACTTTTCAAGAAATCGACAAAAGTTACATTTGAAAATTTACATGGAAAAAACAGTGCCGTTATTAATATGAGTAGTTGATATTCATGCTAGCATGATTTAACAAATCTAGCATTATGACTTCATCGACAACCTATGGTGAGTTCAATTCATCTTCATACAGGAACTTAGCAGTGGAGAAAGAGAAAACATTCATCCGATCGTGGATGCATTCAGTTATTATCTTCGACTGTTTTAGCTCATCATGTATAAATATGGCGTCAAGTGTTTATGACACGAGAAACCATATAACGAAAAAAGAAGAAGGTAATTATATTATTTGGGGGAAATATTCTGTATTCGCAAGAATCCGATTTATAATAATCTTGTTATCATCAGGTGAGAATCGTTGTTTAATTATGAGGGAATGATTGCAAGGACGCAATCGACGAACCTTACCGGAACATCTATGAATCCATTTCGGAGGAACATATAGCAGGCCGTTAAAAAATGATAACAAAATTGTAAAGTAACAACGTACATGTTTACATTTCTGTAAACACAAGGATATGCAAATATTTGATAAGTATGATACACCTAGAGGTACATATATAGATACACACGCATATATGTAAATGAATGTATGTGTATATACATTTGTGTAAAGAGGGTGATATTTGCTTTGGCAGAACCCAGTGAAAAAATTAGCTAAGTATTTTAAAAAATTAGGTATATTAATAAAAGAAACCTATACATTTGGAACTATATTTACATTATCATTTCGTGTATGCACATATATGTACGCTAAACATGAAAAAAAATAAAATAACACTATCATATATATATATATATATATATATATATATATATATATATATATATATATATATAGAGAGAGAGAGAGTGATATATTAAATCGACAACTGTTCAACTGTCTTATCTGCTAAAATAAATCAATATATTTGGTAAATCTTATGGTGATGATAAGCGTTTCTACACGAAATTCTTCAATCAAACATGCAGATAAGTCAATTAAACGTATCTTAATTTTCTTTATCTTATCGCACTAGTTAACTACTTAAAGCAGTGTTCGTGCGTATAATTTATTTGTGCAAGTGTATCCTAATTCCTGATTTGTCTGCCTGCCTGACTGCCTGTAACGACATTCTCACGCGGTGGGTTGAGCCGGCTCCAATATTGTAGTTTCATGGGAATTTAGAAGTCACAAGTGGTATAGTATAGGCTTCAAATCAGTTCCCAGGAAACCGAGAGCCCGACAAAAGCACATGAGAATTGATTATAGTGGTGAAGGTTTCGTGCAGGATCATCCACTCTTGTTGAAGGGCCGATTACAGAGACTTTGTGCCCTACGTGCTATAAGGTCCCCAAATGACCGTCCACAGATTTTGACTTCAGAGTTTTCCTTCTCCTAGACCAGTTGCCATCAAAGGCTATAGAACCCAGTCTGTCCTGCTATTTTACCCATAGGTGGAGGGAGAAGAAGAGGATTCACACCTTTCCCACGTAAGTGAATGTAATGGATTCGACTGGAATTCGAACTCGGCTCTCTAATTCCTCAATCCAAGCCGTTATCCTTGCCTGATTAATTTTTCTCTCTCTTAGTAGGTTTTTACCAGAGTATCCAACTGCGAATCGATTTTCATAAATATATTATATTGTGCAGTATATATTTTTATTATAAAGAAGTAATTATAAAAAAATTTAATTAGTAATATTAATGTTATTCATTGCGAAATCTCTTCGCTAACAAACTTAATAAGGCAGTAACTTACTAATAATTCATATACACATATACATATATACATATACATACACATATATACATATTTAAAGATATTTTTGTAGTTACAATATTTAATGACAGAAAAAATGTGTAAAACAATATTACTCGACATATTAAAAACGGGCGAAGGAACCGGTTTCGCTCCCGCTCTTCAGGCGTCAACGGGAGATTTAATTTAAATTAAAACACAGAATATGTACAATAAAAAGGAAGTTGTAGAGGGGAGGGAAAAAGGATCAAAAGCGACTAGAAAATGACAGCGAGCCCCAACAAACCCTCCGTTGTTTACACAAAGAAGGCTTGCAGGACCCGATGTAAAGTGCCTCCAGAAGCTTGTGATTAAATAAATTTTGTGACATATATATATATATATATATATATATATATATATATATATATATATATATATATTGATTAATTGGTTGTTTGATAATTAGGTTGATGCTTGACAAATATTTTGGAGACGCTAATTGAAAATATACGAGCATCATAACGCTGTCAAGTTAATAATGAAATGTTCAATGTTAATGATGTGCAAGTGAATTTGCACCGAATTTAGCTGTTACAGAAAAAAAAACACTTAGGGGAATTATAAAACCTTAAATCCTAAAAATATAACGTAGTAAAGAATCGTTTGTAATGTGTTTAACATGCTATTTATGTGAAAATAAATCAATGAAGAAGGATTTCATGCAACACACTATATAATGATTTTCTAAGCCCGGCTTAGATGTGGCACAATGCCGAAAATATGGAGCACCCAGTGAGGATTGAACTCACTACTCAGTCGTAATTGATCTAGCAAGACAAGCTTTCTAATCATTACAACGTCGAGGTGCCCAAAGTGATTTTCTAGGCGTAGCTTAGATGTGGCACGAGGCCGAAAGTATGGGGCACCCAGTGAGGATCAAACTCACTACTCAGACATAATTGTGCTAGCAAGACAAGCTTGCTAAACATTACACCACCTCGAGGTGCTCATCACGCTATATAGCCCAGCGATCATACCGACAATCGCAATGTAAAAATCCAAAGGAAATTGATAGAAAATTAATGAAGACTGGGGCTTTAGATCAAATGGACAGAAAGAGATTTACAAAATACGCGTGAGAAAACAGTACAAAATACGCACTCTGCTCGAAACGCTGGCGAATGGTGGAGTCAAATTATGATCAAGACAAAAATAGTGTTCACAATTTTATTCAATATGCAATATCTCTGAGAGAGTGTTATAAATAAAATCAGCGAGTATATAATTTTGAAAGAAAACGCAATCACTCATTATAATCTTACAAAACGTCTTCCGCAATAACGATATCTGAGCAAGATGCTGATATAGAAAAATGTGCGTAGAAGCTAAACTGTATGTTATTTCAAATATAAAGAAAAACAATCCTACTAGATGGATAGCAAAGATGCACTGGAAATATAAACAACATGCCTTTTATTTACTAAGTTACTATTATACTCACAAGCTGGAAACTATCAAATCGATTCTCTCTCACGGCACGGACCTTTCTCCAACAGCAACATGTTTGACACGAAGACTCACTCTACACCTTTCTGACTATAGCTCAATCAGATCTCATTTAAATATGGAAACCTACCGGAACCTATTCGTAACGTACTTGTTGACAACATAAATTTAATAGCATCATCTACATGCAAAAATAGGCTAAATACAAGGGAAGCCTTATTAATAAAAAGCCCTCCCCCCAAAAAAAAAACACTCAATAATATCAATCTTGAACATGGATAAAATATCTTGACCATGTTTTGAAAATGGAAACATTATATAAATACATGCAAGTAACAAACTACATCTTGTTAACTGATAATATATTTCAACATTGAAAATGGCTAATGTGTAACCGAAAGCGTTCGGATAAAAAGAACATTCGGACAGTTTTTATATAATTTATCATCTGAAATGGAAAAGAAATATTAGATCACATAAGAAATTGTATAAAAAAATAAATCAAACATCTCGTCTGTCGTATTCAAAAGAAATGTGCATATATATATATATATATATATATATATATATATATATATATATATATATATATATATATATATATATATATATATGTGTGTGTGTGTGTATATATATATATATATATATATATATATATATATATATAGGCACGATCGGCATAATTATGTGATGGGGCTGCAAATATGTGCAGCTATTCTATCTAATTCTAATAATGTCCATTCTGTTGTATACACAACTGGACATATATACATGTCAATACGTTACCGGTAAGGATTTAAACATTTTTTTAAATTAAATTTCCTGTATTGAAAAAGAATTGTGCAAAATGAAAAAAAAAACAATAATCCGTCATAGGACTGATCAGTTTCTAGTGTACAATAAATACTAAACTCTTTTTTATACTTAAGAACAAAGATAACGGTCTCGCAATAAATAAATCTACCATCTTGTGGCTTGAAATTAGAAAATGATACAAAAATGAAACGAGAACTGAGTTGAAAAGATATAAAAACGAAATTACTGAAGGAAATTTCTGGCCAAAAAGCAATTTTAATCCTAGAATTAATGTTGGATAAGTTCAGGTCTCGAGAACGTGGTACCCGATGTCGGCAGGGGTATGCAAGTCGGAATAATACTGCTGGATATTGTTAACTGTCTATTGCTTCTTTCTTCTTTTCTATTTATTTCTTGATATTTATTTAAGATTTTTTTTTTCTTTCCCGTGAGGTGTTTCCAGGATATTGCAGAGTGACTCAGACTTATTAAGTTCCGTGTTACAACGAAAAAACTGAAGCAGCAAAAGGAAATTAAATGGCAAAATTGCTGAACTTCTTTTCATTATTTCTGTTCTTCATAGAACTAAAAGAAGAAAAGAGCAGGAAAAAATCGTGGAAACTAGAAATAATAAATAAAACTAAAAGCAAAGTATATCAGTAAATGCTTAAGATCATATTTTGTTTTATATGACACGTCCCGTATTGACGTTGGAGATCTTGGCACACTACAATCTTTTATGTTTTATAATTCTAAACAATGTTACTACACGTCCCAGTCCATGTCTAATTAATAAAGAACCAAATAAAATTACGAATAGCACTGAAGGTATAAAGATTTTAATATGGAATTTCATCTAAAATTAATCACCTCGCTGTATTGATTGAATATATCTGATAGAAGACACCTCCACATCTTACACTCCTTTTATTTTTGCATATTTTCTGAACGCGGTTTTTCTGCCACGACATGTTCTGGATTATTATGTCGAAATATTTATAATATAGTCTTATAAGAAATACAAATAGTGATTATTAAATTTTCTCGTCTAAATTTCCCTATTTGTCTCCTGGAAATTTAGTCTCTTTCTTATTGTAAGTATAACTTCTTTTTTGGCTCCTAGTTTCCTTAAGATGTCTTATCTGTTCACATGTACTTGACTTCCTACACATAACATTAGTCAGAGGAACCGATATAATGCCATTTCAAATCCATTTTTCATATGTAGTTAATCCTCCGGCCTTCATTGTAATATACGAAATTACTTATTGCATATTAGTTCAGCAATATTCTCGTTTTTTAAAGATATTTTAAGCCTTAATGCTCTTTTTTTAATTTCTGGAAGACACCATTCGCTATAATTATGTTTGTTCAATTTTATGCCTCACCTATATTTACATGTTTCTGAATATGTCAGCCATAATGCCATCCTCTTATATTATGTTGTTTAGATCTCGGTATGCTTTTGAAGGTGGATCCATGTTTTAATCTTTATTTCTTGAAACCAATGAACTTGTTCTCTAATCGCACACCGTTTACTTTATATTCCATCGCTTTTAGTAATATTAATCCTTTCCTTATTAGAAAAAAAACAAACTTCGAGTTTATTGACCGAGAAGCTAATACAAATTTAGGTCAAAATTCATAAAGTATTTCTCCGAAAACAATTTTTTCAGAAAAGCTGGGTTCTTCATTCTAGGATCAGTTATTGCTCTTTCCATTATTAATGAGGGGTTCCTTCATAGCATTTCATTTCAAGTAGTGTAGAATGTCAACATATTGATTATACCATTATTTTCTCTTCCAGTTACATGTAATCTCCATGTAATATGGTTTAGGATATTTCGTTCAGTTCTTTTCTTTGTATGTGTGGTCTTGGCTAAGAACCATAGACTGCCTTCGATGAAATACATTTTTAATCATTGACGTTAGAAAGCGGTTGTATACAGCTGAAACTTCGTTATGACGAGACTATTTAATAACAAGATTCGAGATTTTCCGCTTATGTTTTTTTTATCATTATGTTGCTTTGTGTAAAAATAGCCCTGATGCAATTTTATTTTCGTTATCGCCTGTATTAAATTTGTTTTATTTGTTCCATACCGCGAAATATTTGAAATGTTCGGTATTTACTAAATAGGGTAGGTATCGTCACTGCTTTCATTCCAGTTTCGGATCATAGTTTATATTTAGGAAAGACTTTATTTGTTTCATATATCTAAGGGTAATTATTAAGGGATATTGATTTTTGTTCACGCTCATTCATATCCGATCTAAACATAACTATTCCATCAACGTATAACACCACATCAAATGTACATTGGTCATCTACTGATAAATTGGTTTTAGATGTGGTATAGTGTTATATATGAATGAAGTGTCACTACCGACACTTGTAGTTTAACATAGCTCGCCAGTGAGCAAACAGAGGCGATCCCTTATTGAATTAAGTAGACCATGTCTCCATAGTGGAAACGTATTCTATTCTATCCTCTATTCCTCTTCGTTTTGTTATTTCTCGTCTATCCTCTATACTATACAGACCTTAATTTTCTGCTCTATTAACTATACTCTTTCTCTATTTAGGTCGCTATTCGTTACTTTCCAAGCGAGTGTTATAGAGCAAGTACTATTAATTGTTCAACGGCGTACTATGGTTGTATCTGTTACAACGAGCATTCTGAAAGTGACAACGAGCATTCGTTGACATCACAAAAGTGGCAACAAGTCTTCATTGACCTCACATATAGAGAATGGGTTACATTTTTATTTATATCACAAGCAATTTTAGTATTTCAAGTCGATGTCTGTATGGAAGATTATAACATGATATTGTTTCGCCTATGAAACATAGTTGCATGACGTTCTGCATTTGCATTTCTGCAGTATGTCATGCATTTTTGTATCTTTGTTTAACTTGGTTCGATCCTCTGGATACGGTTGGAAATGTGCAACTAATTTTGCTAAGAAATAAGCAGATTGTATTGATTTTATTGATTCAGATACGCTGTACTTGTAAATATGATGGACGTGAATGTGACAACTCCAGTGAAGTTCCAACCGACATGAGACTAATTTGCTTCTTATTATCTCACAGTAACGCTTATATAGTTATTTAGTTTTGTATATGCAAAATATACTTGTGCCTTTTCAATGAATACACTATTAGACGTCTTGATGGAACTGAAGACAATAGTTTTGTATACATAATTTTACCCAGTACAAGCCTTTAGAACTACCCGTAGTTGAGGCTTACATTCAAAATGTTGCTACTGAATAGATGTGAAAACAAATGAAATGTTATTGATATGAAGTGATTAATATGAAGATGTACATATATAGATTGATCTTTTATTCGAAGTGGTCATGACTGAAGTTTTCAGGCGTTAGATATGCGGGATTCTGTGCTACAAAGTCGTTGTTCTTATGGAAAGAGCTGACCGTGTTGAAATTTATTCTTACATTTAGAACTCACATTGAAATCAGAATACTTCAACACCGTGAACGTATCATTACGTGTCCTAGCTGTAAATCTATGAAATGGTGAAACTAAAGAAGAGACAGACTTAAATCCTTGTGTCGTTAGGAAAGAAGATACAAAATGAAATATTAATATTCCCTCACTATTTGAGTAAAATATTTTTAATTTCAAGTTAGAAAATAAAGATTGCACAGATTAAAATCTGATATTTCAGCAATATATTTTCTTGGTATAATCCGACACTTACACATTTAAAGCATATATAAAAGAGTAAGATATTTACTGGAGTTATGGAAAGCGTCGACTATATGTTCAATATCTTTGTTAATGGTTTGTATAGATGAGATCCATTTGAAGTTTTAGAGAACTTAAGACGAAAGAGACATTCATAATTTTGTGGAATAGTTTATCCTGCCTGGAAATATTATAAATCGTAATTGCAACCTGGGGAGATAGAAATTACCGATGATGAATATCTAGTCAGGGATAATGTGTAGAACCATTACTTTTCTAAAAGAAAATGCCGAGTGGAAATACGAAAAAGATGTTGTATGACATATCACTTCATTTCTGGTACTGCAGAGAATATAAATCTATAACTCGGAAAAAAAAAGGAGATTAGTTTGTTTACCCTGGATATGCAGCTTGGCATATCCTCGGGAAGTGTAACAAATCCTCTCTCGTTGGATATTCGTTTGGATTTAGTTTTTGATGTTCCTCGATACATTACGGTAATTATAATATTAACAAAATTCATTAATTTATGTTTTTTTCTATCCAATTTAGTAAGCAATAGAATATTGTCTTTATATAATAGCTGACTAATTCTGCCATGGTTTATTAAAAATATGTAAAAACAGATAATATATTTTTTTTTATTATGAAGAAGCATACATCTCTATATCAGTCACTAATTTATCTTAAAAAAGATGAACATCCTCCTGAATGTACAGCTTGTTTGGAGGCATATACTGTAAAAAATATCATAACTGATTGTGATGACCATGCTCTGATGAGTTAAATATTTTGATGTAATTAGAGAAGATTTTTCCATAAATGTAAAGACTGTTCTAGGCTACTGGTAGGAGTTTGGTTTATATAACAAATTATATCAGTAAATAACATCCTTCTAAAGGCATAGGTAGAGAGTAGTGGATCCAACGACCTAATGATTTGTTTACAAGTCATATATTTAATGAAAATATTTTCGCTTTTAAATCAGCTCAGCCTATCAACCAGACAAATAATATAATTACATCTGCATATAGAATGGGAATGTCATATTTTTTTTTATTAGAACATTACACAGCAGCGATATTCTGTACGCATATTCCTTATTTCATAAACAAAACACTGGAATTCTATCCCATATTCTTTTCACCTAACTTATGACACCTAAATAACGACAATTTGTAAAACACCTTCTTATGTGACTCTGCTATTAATTCTTTAATTTCGAGCTATTTCTAATTGTATAATAACAGTTAGATGTTTTAATATTAATTTCGAAGGACATTCGAAGCTTAGAATCCAATACCAAATATAGATGTACGGAATTTACTAAAATATAAATAATATTTTGTGACGTCACCCCGGGATCGCTGCGTCAAATTTGACGTCTGCCTGGCCGCGCCCGCCGTGCTGTCCTAGTCGCGGCGCCAATTGTGACGTCACCCCGTCTGTCTCCGCATCGTCCTATCCTGTCCCGTGACGACGAATGTGAGTTGGTATTGGACGCGGCACCAAATGTGACGTTCTAACCTTTTGCTGATTCGGATGGGAATCTGGTTTTTCGGAACCGTTGTGATTTGAACTTAGGTAGACGAAATCAATCAGTCGCCGGGCCGTAATGCAAGTCGAGTCCGAACAAGGGTAATACCGCACAAGTATATGTAAAAGAACATAAAGTAATAACTCGAAAAGTTCAAATGTGTTAAAAAAAAGGATAACAATATTTTATATTTGGTTGCTGAATACAGGACAGCGTCTTCCTCCCAAACCGCTAATATGGATTCGTAACACTTTGTGTTTGTTAGGCGAGTATTAACATCTTAAGTTTTTTTTTTCTTAGAAGTTGTGGTCGAGAATTTGTGGGTCTTAAGTCAGCTTTCTGCGAGGCGGGTCTTCAGAGCTCACAGCTCAACTGCTAACTCAACTCAACTCCAACTGCAAGTCAACTCCAATTCAACTGCCGTCTACTCGCTGTGACTCTGCTTATATGGACGCCGACCAAAACCGGGGTGGGCCTGTCGGGGTTTGAGGATCCTTGATAATTCTAAATCCGCATTAAGAATTTTCTTTGTTTAAGGGAATCGTCCTCCCAAATTCTTCCTTTCTCATATGGGTATCTCACCCAATCCCTTCAGAGGCGTCAACAGGTTTCCCCTCTCTCTCACAGTAGCATCTCACACCGATCCCTTCAGGGGGCGTCAACAAGCCTCCCCTCCTTCTTCACATGATTACCTTCGCCTACCGCTCAGGCCACCATTCAGCCAATGGACGCTCAGCGGCGTGAGTGTTTGCTAATTATCGCTCAAAGAAAAAAAAATAATTTTCTTCTTTTTTTCTTTTCTTTCTCTCTCTTCTTCCCGACAACAAACCCTAATGACTCTTATCCTAACCGAACGTCACCTGGAGTTCGTCAATCAGATTTTCGCCAGCATCAAGTGGGTGGTCATCTGGCGACTTTGAATTTTGTCGCTAATTAACTGTTCCGATAAAACATTTTTTGTTTGTTTTTTTTATCATGGCCAGCTCTTGACATGAAACAGGTGCCTTTTCCAAACGACATCTCCGCAGATAGCTGATTGCTCAGTCTTTCTTTCTTTGTAACTTGGGTGGTCCAACGAACATTTTGTTTTTTGGTCAGTGCATGCATGACCTAATTAATTTTTATCTCTTAGCATTCTGTCCCGTAGGCCACTCGGCCAATTTGAAACTTTCCTTATTGCCATGGGCAGATGGCTATATCTTATTCGCCGCCCCGTAACATTAAACCGGTATCTTACTTTCTTCGCTAATGAGAATAAAATCGTTACCACTTTTCCTTGTTAGAAGAAAATAACATCGCTCAGTAGCTTTTCGTGATAGATTCTCATCACCTAATTTAATTCTCGCTTTTTTTTCTTTTTTCACGCAACCCTTAATAGTGTCACAATTTAATACCACAAGGGTATGCTGAATAATTTTTATAGGATCCAATTCCAAAAATCTGACAAAATTACAAAACATCTGATTTTGGACTATTTTATATGTATTCTAATGCTTTGAAATGAATACATTTTTATCGTTGCAATGCGTTTCAATTTTCTTAACTTTACTAAATCTGAACTCGTCTACCTGACAAATAGATATTACCAGTTATATGGCATGGAAATCCATTAGAAAAGTCTATAATACTCTCCAAGCAACTGGATTTTTACTTGTGTTTGTGGGACGTACATGAAACCTACTGTAAGATATAGTCATAACATTTTAAGAAAATGCAGAATTGACTTTAGAATAAGTATATCTGTTTCTTTTAACAATGACTGAAATTGCAGGATCGTACCCTATGGATAATTCAAAATATTTCCTATTCCATGAGTATCTAGAATGTTCTCACAAGATCACCAAAATTAATGGGTATATCGACTTGAAAAAATATTTTATTTATAATAGTATTATTGTATAGTTGGACAGATTTATTATGCAAGTCATGTTTTTTAACAAACATGTATGGTCATTGAAAACGCAAAGAAGTGTTTAACTTTGGAGATAGCGGCAGTGACCAGTAAGTATTCGGACAGAATATAATAAAAGTTGGTGTCTAACCTGTACATTAGACTCAGTGCAAAACTTTCTCATATCCTTTGGTATTTCACTACTGGTGCGCTTGAGGCGTTATGGGTAAACTTTCGCCCCATTGTAATAAAATGAAAGACATGCTGCCTGAGGGTGAGTCCCCTGGAGCTGAGTATATTACACGTCTTATAACTCCGAGTAAACAGAGCAGCCGGTGGTATTATAAATTAAGTAGTGTAAATATACTGTACATTTGGCAGTTTCAATTGGTCACATGATGAATAGAAACGAAAAAGACATAATATATGAATGTGAGGAATTTGTTTGAAACGATTGACATTTGTATAACAAGGATGAAGCAGATTTCCATTATCACAGAAATACTTAAGAGGGGGCTAAATAATATGTAAGGATATATTGAATTATTTATCATTCAGAAACAAAGACGTTACATTTAGATACTTTTTTCATTTTCGAATATCCTCAAATTACAAATGCAGTATTCATTTATTGTTTTCATTATATATCTTCTATTACAACACTGGACTATTCTTTATGAAGAAGGATTGTAAATGTGAGGCAACCTGTATATTTATGAGAATTTGATAGAAGATAGAAATTTTCGTATTTACGTTGAAATTTAATTCTTTATTAATAATTTATATATATGTATATTTATACACACACACACACAATAATATATATATATATATATATATATATATATATATAAAATATATATACAGTCAGCGACAAACAGGCTGTTTCGCTGTATCACAATTATTCAGTGTTGCGAGACGTCCAATTGCTTCAAACCGGGATCCAAAACCGACCGATATAACATCAGTCAGACATCTTAGGCTATCGTCGCACGACAGGGAGAAAGGCAAATTTTAACGTTTTCTTTGCGAAATACGCAAATAACCGGGAGAACTCCATTCGTACTTAAAGAGTCATGCATTAATAGCAGTTGGGGCGATTGGTTTAAAAACCACTTACTCGCGATAGATCAACCGGATTTCCAGGGAGCATATATACTGTCAGAGAGAGAGAGAGAGAGAGAGTGAGAGAGAGCTTTGTATGGTCAAAATTTCTGCTGGTGAAACTGGATTGAAATCTCCAGAGCGGAGGGCTGGGTGATAATATGTGATTGCCGTATTTCATGGAGCAATCGAAGTCATCAGAAAACCAGATTTTTTTAAATAAAATTAGTTTT
>CAHIKZ030004979.1:9300000-9312500 GCA_903632075.3 Acanthosepion pharaonis | reverse complement strand
CATTTAACTTTCCCAAACTCCATTCCCCAGCCAAAATACATGATTATATTTTTTGTAAATTAAATGAAAATATTACATTCAAAATCATCAATTATTTAAAATATATATAATTTGAAATTAATATAATCTAATAACGTAATTACTATAATTACTTTATAAAAAATCCGTTTTGTTTAATACAACTTAAATTACAATCAAGTAACAGCCCCCCTCCCAAATTACCTCAAATAGCAGGATCTCAAAAGTACCTCAAGTAGGATCCCCCAATAAATTTCCTTGACATTTAATTAAAGTGATGTGTATACATAGGCGATTTACAATATAAACACTTCCGATTAATCTAGCATCAGATGACGAAACTTGTTTAATTAAATTTTAGACGACTTTATTTATGTGTTATATATATATATATATATGTTTTCGTCATAGTTTAAACCTTGGGACGAAAAATTTCGTTTTGTAAATAATATGATTAACTAAAGAGAATTCGTCAGAGGATAGTCAAAACATCCGATAAAGGTTTAGTGAAATATATGAAATAAAGAAAGAAGAGAAAAACCACAAACGTTTTGGGTTATAATTCGTGATATATATATATATATATATATATATATATATATATATATATATATATATATATATATATATGTATGTATATTACGTTTTTGCTACACGCCAATGTGTAGATATTTCCATATCCACTTATTATTAAATGGAATTAATTTTCCTTCTTTTCCGTTTTTCGATGTCTAATCATTGCCTTTTTTGTAGTAGTAACCATAATGTTTTCTTGGACTGGTGTAAAAAGTATACGTTCACACATATATATACACACATATATATGCACAAATATATATATATATATATATATATATATATATATATATATATATATATATATATTAATTTCCTATGCTGTAAAATTTTCGTGTGTTTCTGTGTGCTTGTGAGTAGTCTATTTGTTTTTGGCAGTATGTGTATATATATCTGTTGTCCATAGATATGTATGTGTGTGCATGTACGTGTGTGGTTCGACCAATGTATTTGGCCATTATTGGGATATCGTGTTTTTTTTTATATATATATGTGTTATATTTTATCTGCTTAGTGCTTGTTTACTTATGTTTTGAAGTTTTTCCTTGTATTTGTAGGTAGGAATAATTGTCTGATATATTGGCATGATTTTAAATTTAGCTTCAATACATTTGTAAACGTGTTGTGATATAAAGAGTTTTCTGTTGTCTGGTAATTTGAGGTTGCTTTTGTGAAGTGCAGTTTAAATATTTATTTATTGTGAATGTCGTTGTGGGCTTTTCAAATGTGTAGGAGTTTCCTTCCATAATGTTATCACCTACACCACATCATTTTGTTGCATTTTTGATCTATTGTATTGTATGTTTGCTAAATTTGGATGAGGTTAATAGGTATTTCAGATTTTTAGATTGCCGTTTGTTTTTGATTATTTTGGTTGTTTTCGGTATATTTTTGTTTTTCTTTTTTAAGTAGGTCTAGACATTTTGTAATTTCTGTAAATATTTCTGGATTGTTCGTGTATGTTGAGACCTATACTACACTTTGTTTAACGTTACGTTTCTTTCGATTTCATACTTAGTCACTTAATCTAAAGGTATAAACTTCTAGAAATATTAAGGGACAAGAACTACAAATTAATTGATACGAATATAGATAAAAATATTATGTCAGTAATTACAAAACACTTCGCGTCGCATATTAAGATATTAACAAAAAAAGGATTTCATAATAAACTTCGTACCAAAAACAAGCAATTTCTACAGACTACTAAATATTCACAAATCGAGTGAAATAAAAGCAGCAATTCACACAAAAATTTGAATACATTAACATACAAAATCCCAGGTTCTTACATTCAAACCCATAGTATCATGACCAGCTTATCCCAATGGCAGACTCCGTAAATTAAAAGATACAATACTATAAGCATTTAGTATACTGATTAAAAGCTACATCACAGTCGATATTCACTTCCCGAGCTTCACTAAGGAATTCATTATCAATAGTATAGACCCGATTTTAAACAATAACATTGAATTTGACAGCAAAAACTATATCCAAATAATAGTTACTCCAATGGGAACGAAAATGTCACCAACATATGCCGCCCTAAGATTAGCTTACCTGGAGGAAAAACTCTGTGAACAGATAGAACAAATAGATGAGTTAAATATAAAAACACACTTCACTAAAACTTGGAAATGATATTTCGATGATTGCCTCATTTTGTGGAAATATTTATAGAGCGATATTAAATAATTCCTCACTCTACTTCAGAACATACACCCAAAAACCAAATTCACGCATGGATATAATTTAAAGAATTGCAATATTTATATATACACATTAAAAATAGACACAACAACACAATCACAGATATCTACCTGAAACCTACAGACACCAAAAAATATCTTCATATCAAGAGCTATCACCCAAAAAGAAAGACCCGAGTAGAAGAACTACATAGAACACTTATAAAACACGGCTATCCCACAACAATAATAAACAAGGGTTTGACCTAGTAGAAAAAATACAATTACACCAAATTCGGAACGTACCGTCGAACAAACTAGAACTATTTACAGGAATTACAAAACATATAGACGCAATTAAGAAGAATTCCAAAATGAAAAATATACTAAAAACAAGAAAAATAGTAAAAACAAAGGCTATCCAAATGTCTGAAACACATATTAACCTCATTCAAATTTAACCAACAGACATTACAAGTCGTCACAAAATGCAAAAAAAGATATGAGGTTTGGGATATCTTTAGAGAAAGCAACTCCGACTCATTGGAAAACCTCAAAACGATATTCACAATAAATAACAATTAAAACTGCAACTCCAAAAATGTGATTTAATCACTCAAATGCACAATAGGTATCCCGCAAGCACTATACAACAGACATTCCCTTCACAAAAGCAACTTCCAGAAAACAGAAAACTCTGCATATAACAAAGCATTTAGAAATGCAATGAAGGTAAATTTAAAATGTTGGCAATATATCAAATGACAATTATTCTTACCTAAAAATACAAGAAAAAACTTCAACAACAAAATTAAACCAGCACTAAATTGATCTTAACCACACACGTTTAAACACACTGCATGCACACATAATGGTCAAATACACTGGTCGAACGACATGCACACACACACACACACATACACACACACACACACACACACACACACACATATATATATATATATATATATATATATATATATATATATATATATATATATATAAGTATTTATGGATAACGAATATATATACATATACGGGCATGTATGAAGGGGGAATATGCATGTCCATACCGGTGAAATCACACACGCACACACATTCTACAAAAAGTGAAATAGATCTAAGTGGATACAGGGGTCAAAGATAGAAAAGAACGAATACATACTTCCTCGCCTTTTCTCTGAACAATCCTAATTGTTTTACTACCCGTAAGAAAAAAAAAACACATTTGTCCAAAGTCTGAAAAATACATTGGGCTTACTACTGCACAAAAAGAAAATACTTACTTATCGAATAACATAAGGAAAATCAAATCCTTTTAATAATATGTGGGAATATAGACACTTCGCCTGAAGAAGTTCACGAGACCGGAAACCCATGTAGCAAATATATGGAAAATAAAATGCAATATTATAAAATAATACACATTGTAACCACAAAATTTGCAGTTTCTCTGCTATTTAACATGTACACATTTCTCTCGCTGGATAATTATAAACCGCACCATATACACACATACATACATACATACATACATATATATATATATATCATCTAGAGAGAGAGAGAGAGAAAGAGAGAGAGAGAGAGGGAGATAGAGTGAGGAATTGAGTGAGAAAGATATTTATAGTGTGAGATAGATAGATAGATAGATAGATAGATAGATAGATAGATAGATAGATAGATAGATAGATAGAAAGTGAGATTAGATCATGTCATAAATGTGAATATTCATGTACTATTTATCGTCCTTTTTCCCATACCAGGCAACATGATTAAATATTCGTGCAACCATAAATATGTTTCTGTCATATATTATATATAACCATTTCTCTCTCGATTTAATGGTAGCGTTTTGCTTGGTCTCTGTTCAGTTTTCCTTGATCAGCGACTGCGTCCAGTCTTTCCTTAGCACTCGCTCCTTAGATGTGAAGTATGATACTAGAATATACTGGATTGCTCTCCCTTTCTTCCAAGTTCGTGTTCTAATCGCCATTATTTGCTTTCGCTTTTAAAGCCCTTCGTGGATTACACTCAAACAACATGGCGCTAGCCTTTGCAATGGTATGATAGCTGTTCCCCGACGTCCTTGAGACTTAATGTTGATTTTTCTACTGGACGGTTCCCCGGGGTCAGCTCAACGTAGATATCTACGCGACCTTCATTCAATCCACGTACGTGTCCGTGCTACCGAATACGATTTTGACAAATTTGCACGCTACAAAAGTCTGTTTTTTTTTTACAGCATTACAGTATTGGTAACTTTGTCTTTCTATTTGATACCGAGGATAGGTCGGAGAGAGAGAAATAGAGAGAGAGAAAGAGAGAGAGTGTGTGTGTGTCTCTTGATTTAAGCTTAACAGGCGTTTTCCTTTCTAGCGCGTTCGAAGCTGTAAAACAGAATACTAAATAATTATGCACCAAATACTTTCAGGTTGTGGAGGTGAGCCCAGGTGAGAGGAAGAAAGATAAGAATTAGAGAGTGAGATCTATTTTTTTTTTTTTAAGTTTGCACAGACATCTTTAAACGAGGATATAGACAGAGATATAATGAGAAAAGTTACACGGATATATTGATAAATTTATAGATAGAAATATCACGAATATTTCGAGAGTGGATCAAAGAGGTGGTATAAGCTGATTAATATACGAGCTGCTTGATATCATTTTGGGAGCAGTAATAGTAATTCCATTACTTCTAAGTGCATTTCAGTGAAACAAGGAAACATTTGAAAATGCCATTCTTAGGGAAGGGCTCATCTCTGTGCCAAGAACGTTTGATAAAAGTTTGGCAAGTTCAGTTCCCTAAAGCTCTCGCAGGAAACAGCACAGACTGTGAGTTCAAAACAGTCCGTTAAATGATTATAATATTTGTAAATTTTGGTGCAGCTGAGTGCATTATCCAATTGACTACACATCTTGCAAATTGTTATCGTGTTCTATCTTCAGCTTGTCTCTCATTTACATTGTTGAACTTTCGAAAATATTCGATATGATTAAAGCGTAAAATGATACGATTTTGTTGATGGGTTTGAAGCTACAAAGCCAATAAGCAACATTATATATGAAGGTGGCTAATTAAAAGTTATCAGGATTAAGAAAATAGAAACGATACAATTCGGTAACTTTCAGTCAAAGAATCATATTATTTCTTCCCAAAATATTAGTTTTTCATTTTCGCGGGTATATATATATATATATATATATATATATATATATATATATATATATATATATATATATATATAAAAAACAACATCACTTGATAAGACACCAGAAGTGTTGAAAAAAATGGCTGTTTTTCGTAGTGATTTTATAACATATTTGTGTTATAATATTCGAATAAATAATTATATATATATATATATATATATATATATATATATATATATATATATATATATATGTGTGTGTGTGTGTGTGTGTGTGTTTGTGTGGAAACGAGAATGGCTACATTCTCTGTTAGCTGCTGTCATAATGACAAGACCTGTGAATATCATTTTTTTTCTGTTTCAATTGTGAAGAGAATACTAACAAAGGAAAGTTATATAGTTTATATAAATTTATACCTACAAATCCTGCCTTTTTTAAAAATTATTTCGCCCCAAGCAAAGCGGAAGTGCTACTAGTACGTAGGGTTTGCAAGGAGTTAAAGTGATAGTTAAAGACTGGGTATTAAGTGGGTTGACGAAAGGACAAATATTAAACGGGACTAAAGAAGAGAGAAAATATCGATTGCCGATGAATATAAAGGTTTCAAAACTTTAGTTGTCAGAGACGCAAGTAAAAGGAAGTGAGTTCGACAGGATGGATATGCGAGAAAAAAACTGTTGGACTAAAGTAGCTGTTGCATATAGCTATTTCATCAGTAAACGGTTGAGACCAAGATGCCAAGATCACGTTTAAATTCACGTAGACGGTGCACGAGAGAAAAAGGCTCCTAAATGAAGTTTCCATGAAAATATCTGTACAAAGGCAGAGATCACTGATATAATGACTGAAATTGAGATGCCATATCAGGATTGATTACATTACACATGTTCTTTGGATTTTGTAAAGAACCTGGAAATATATAGCAAGAGCTCTAGACCAGATACTGCAGCAGTATTCAATGCCCTGACGAATAGTTGATTTGTAAATATGCAAGATGGACTTTGAAGAGAAATTGATTTTATTATTTTAATTGTTTTTTACTGGTATTATTTTCCATTTGAATATCGATTTTTAATGTTGATGTGGGGCCAAAGTCGGGACCACAGAAGGAAAACATCTATTATATACCTGAAGATGTCTGTAGGAACAGACGAAAGCTTGTAGTAAAAATAACAACTAATACAGCAGAAATTTATATAAACAAGGATCAATTCATTCATAACGGATCTGGAGGTTTTCGTGTATTATTTGAATTGTTTGCGAGATGGATGTCTCGCCATTTAAATCATTAACCTTTGCATTAGTTTTGTGTGAATAATTCATGTATTTGTAAATTGATTGCACGTTTATTGTATATATATATATATATATATATATATATATATATATATATATATATATATATATATATATATATATATCACTGAAAAGAGAATGGAAGGAGAGACAGACGTAGATAGATAAGGCAATGAGTGATACATGTAAATATAGAGATATATGGGGATATAGATGTAATGTACATTCTGCTTCTAATGACATTTCTTCATACGAGTGCTGGTTAAATGCTTTATTTTCTAAACGCATGCCCTCGATCTTAGAAAGATGAAGAATGCCTAAATATTTTAATAATAAACTACAAGAACAGAAAATAGATAGCATGAATTGCTTTATCTAAAATTGCTACTCTAATCCAGCTTAAATTACATAAATTAATAAAAAAACATCTCAAATAAGAAAAAAATCATTTGAACGTCTCATGTTTTGCCTTATGTAAAAAATAATGCAGTTACACTTTAGAAATGAAGTAAAATGCGCATTTAATACATATTTGATGATATCGATTTTACCAAAAATATATTTTCAGATATTGCTTTCAAAGGAAACCTTTAACGGTGTTCCCTCTTTTCTTAGAAATATTTTCGCAATTATTTCCCCACATTAAAAAATATGATAACAATTTTCAATGTCTAAAAAAGCGCGTCTCAAGTGTCCATTGCATTTATAGTCACATGGACCAATAATCGATGTTTTTTTAAAATCAGTGAGAACAATGAAACCATCATAGAATTGTATCGATTAAACAATATATAATTTCTACCATCTTTTTCCCTGTAATTTTAGTCTAATGAAGGAATGTGAAAGTGATAATAAATGTGAATATAAGTTGGTAGCATTCTGAAAATCATTTTTGCCTTTATATTATAATTAATAATATTTGTAAAAAGATAATTAAAACTTCAAACATAAAGAAAACTTGTAATTATGAGAACGTTCGTACATTGCATAATATCTAATAAATAGATTTGAACATGATGCTTACGGTATTAACTAATAAACGTGAAAAAACTCTAATATTATAATATCTTAAAATGTAGCTAATAAGTAGACATGTATCGTTGCATTGAATTCTTTTCAAAATCGAAAGGTAAAACACCATATATTTATGTTCAGATAAACTCATTTTTATAAGATATTATTGGTTATATGCCCTAGAACAATCTAACATTTACTTTTTTCTGTGTCCTAATGTTTAGGTAATCCATAAGCCGACTGCATCCTGTGGAGACGAGCGAGAATACACTAAAAATTAAGGCTACATTCAGGGTATAATCTTGTAGAATTATGCATAAAAATGACCGATATTTAGCAACAAAAAATGTAGTGAAGTGCTATATCTAAAATCGGGTATCGTAGTGTTGTGGGTCAGATATTGTCACGCAGTAAGATATTGAATGATGGAAGATAGCAAGAACAAAATGAAGAGTAAAAAATATATCGTCAAGTTTATAGTTTTATAGAAATTACATTGGGAATATAAGGTTAGTGTGCACTAAGCGAAAATATCTCTGTATGTTAAGTAGCGAGTAAGAAGAGCGCTGAAGAATATGTTCCTGAAAGGGACAGTTGTGTAGCCGTTGAGAATTGTCGTCTTGAAAAGAACACTTTTTTAGGTGTTGAAAATCCGTCTGGAAAGGAGAGTATATCGCATATCGTTGCTGTTGGTGCGAATAGCTTACTGGTCGTGGAGATGCCTGCTTGGCGAGCTGGTGGGCTGGCTGAAGTGGCGGCAGATGGCGAGATTGAGATAAGGCTGCTGCTGATAATGATGACGACGACGATGACTTGCTGGAACTGTTGCTGCTGATAACTGGTGTCGTGGACCGGCTCTCTGTTGATGGAACAGATACTACACAAGAAGTATGGGCAATTTCGTCCGGATATGTTTTTTTTATTATTATTATTATTTTGTCGATTAACTTTAATATGATGAAAGAGTCTTACAGCTTTCGATAGCACTGGATATTTGACATGAATGGACTCACTATCTTGTTACAGATTTTACAATAGTATATTTAAAATATCAAGAAATGTTACCAGTCACTAAAACCGAATTGCCTGGGCTGTAATTGAAATATATTTTAGCCATACGCAGTTTGGTAGAAATCTGCTAATCATATGAATGAATGGAGTAATTGAACAAATATAGTTAGGAGTAGTCTCGAGTTGATCGGGTACAATGTGAGAGATATTATATGTTTAGAATAATCAACATTGGGAAAAATGCAATGAATATAAGGTTTCATACTGTCTGCCATAATATGTATTTATGTTACTTCTAATAATATAGAACAGAGTTTCAATAGTAATGTTATTATCATAGAAGTATTAATGTAAGATTATATATATATATATATATATATATATATATATATATATATATATATATTATGAAATAGATATTTTCAGGCATTTATTTTAACATATTTTCCGTTTATATGTTATTATCTTTTAGCTGGGACGCCAAAATAATTGAGGATGATATCATGCCATGCCAACTTGCCCTGCAGAAAATCTGAAGAATGCTCAGAACAGATAATTAATGTATCTGGTTAATTTCCGTACAGATTTTGTTATCTGATGTTATCCTTTTATTTCTCACATTTTCAACCAACAGATTCGTAGGTAATTTATTCGTATGCTATGCTTGCTCAAAGTCTAAGGTAAATGATAAATTTTCTCATGTATTTATATTAATTGCCTCTAATTTGTGTATCTTTTATAACGGAATCAAACACTTTCTTTTGAATACACAAATCCACAAGTATTGAAATATTTAACAATATTAGATGTTACAGAGCTGACCAGTGTCTATCCTACATTTCATAAAATCTACAAATTTCACTTTTTAGAACATTGCTCATATATATATATATATATATATATATATATATATTATATATTGGATATATATATGAGTTTCTAGATGACCCTGACCCTTTTCACGCTTTAGCGATCGTCAGACAAACTGATTATTTTTTTTTTAAATTTTGGGTTGATGTAGATTGCGTGTATTTGTGTTATCGTGGGAGTGGTGGGGGAAATTTCGTCGTTTTGTCATCGTACTAACGCAAACATTGAGCGCTTTCTAATAAGTACCACGCATATAATATATAAATAATTATACATATATATATATTTATTTATATTTATATACACACTTTTCACACACACACACACACACACACACACACACACACACATATATATATATATATATATATATATATATATATATATACTCATACATTTCGGGATATCAAAGCTAAATAGAGATATTTCAAAGCAGGTTTTAAGCGGCTGTCTGTAAAGAAAAGATATTTTAAGACACTTCTATTCCATTTTCGTAAGTGACATGAAGCTCTCTATTTCATATATAATTATTTATATATTATATGCGCGTACTTATTAAAAAAGCGCTCAATATCAGAGATAAAGCTAACATATTTGGTTGGATACATGTGAGTTTGTCTGACGATCGCTAAAGCGTGAAACCCAGGGTCACAAACTCACATCTATCCAACGAAATATATATATATATATATATATATATATATATATATATATATATATATAAATACATATATATATATATATATATAAAAATACATATATATATATACAAATGCACACATATATATATATATATAATACATATATATATATATATATATATATATATATATATATATATATATATATATATATATATATATATATGTAAAAATAGATGGATAGATAAAGGGTGTCTCTAATTTGTTGCTGATATGTTGCTCTGCCCGTCTTGCTGACATCCCGACATTTTCATATTACAATTAATGTTTAGTCATTTCTTCTCGCTTTCTTTTAATACCTTTAGTATGATTTCCTGCCATTTCATTTCTGTCTGATATCCACGCCATCATTCACATATCAGTTGTTGTTAAGACCGTGGCCACCAATAATTATCCTGGTAGGACTACGAATTGTCTCAGAAATATTTGTCCTTAAATGTTGAATAATTTAGGTGAGAAGATATATCCTTGTTTTAAGCACCATTCTTTACTTACTGAATTAATTTTGTATCCGAATACTCTCAGTATAATTTCGGGAATAATTTAAATCAAGCATATCGTGAAGTTCCAGCAGATATTTATGGCGTCCTTCATCAAACGCTTGGCTCGTATACACACAAATTTATATACATTTAAGCTATAACGTTCGGATTCTATATTTGTTATCATTCACAGTAATTCACTTGTCACGATCGACTGTATTATGAGACAGTGGAAGTGAAACCAAATTTTCAGCAACAAGTTTAAATCTGAATGGTCGACGACTGAAATTGTTCACAAAAGAATAATTTATTTACCATCTTCAATTCGCAGACATTTTTCTCTGATTGACATTGACATCTCCGTTTTGGTAGGTGATTTTTTTGTCAAATTCAAAAAAATGTGATACGTGATGAGAATGGAACTGTATCAACGTGCAATCATTCTTATCAATATGTATGTAACATTTGAAGAATAATTATTACGGTTTATAAACGCGGGACTCATACTTATCAGAAAGTCTTATCACATTAACTGAGAATTCTTGTTGTGAAAGCAGAAATGCAAATAGATTAGTATGAGTACATTGGATGGCTCAGAAATAGAATAAAACTAGTTCAATTCTAATTTTTACATATACAGAAAAAAATTTACGTAAAGGTAGAAATCGAATATATTTTCTTGGGAGACGTGGTTGCGTACAATTTTTTCTATCATGTATATATATATATATATATATATATATATATATATATATATATATATATATATCCGAATTAACCTGTCAATATTTATAAATATAACTGACAATAGGAAAACTGTAGTTGTTGCTGACGCATTTCGTCCAATGTGGACTTTCTCAAAGCCAAAAACAAAATGAAATTAAGTAAAGAAAGTAACTAATAATAACAAAAAAGAGAATATTCTTAGCAACTGGTAGAGAGCGGTATTTCCATATTGTTAACTGAAAATAACGTCAGTGACAGTCACTTGTGGAGAATATTGTCTTTATAGTAGTGTTGACGGATTCAACCATTTTCTTTTGATTTAAACGAAATTGTTGTGTACGTTTGTAATTTTGTTAAGAAAGGAGAAATAGGGAAAAAGCCTGGGTGTAGATTAATATTTGGGTAAAATTCTATGGCGGCACTCTCTAGAATTTTCCTTCTGAGTGAGTTATTTTCATTTTTTTATGAGTGTAGCATTTTTAAAATCAAAATTATGGTAGAATTTATTTCTTTGTATGACTAGTGCATTAACCAAGTTGTTTTTTTTGTGAGGTCTCATTTGTGCTCATAAATGCATTTTATTTAAATTTCTACTTTTTTGGCAATTTATTTTATAAATGCTTGCTTCAAAATTATTATTGTTATTAGTGTCTGATTATATATATATATATATATATATATATATATATATATATATATATATATATATATTCTGACCATGACACACCCCGGTTCAAGGTTCAACTCTCACCAAGTTAGATTTGTCAGGTAGGAGATTTCCTGATGTTATCGGTTTGGACGGGGACGATCGTGGCGTGCGGCCTCGCTGGATAGTGCGTTAAAATCATACCACGGGTATACCCAAGCATTGTGAGTGAAATTAGGTAGACAGAGGAGAACTGTCGACGTCTCTGCAAGCATGAAGTCACAAGTAATAGTTAACGAGGGTTTGAGTGTGCTGG
>CAHIKZ030004979.1:9287500-9297500 GCA_903632075.3 Acanthosepion pharaonis | reverse complement strand
TATAACAGGAACAATTTTAGAGGGAAATCCCATGACAAATTGGAAAAGGTTTCCTTATAACACGTTAAAAGATGTAAAGTTTAAAAAGAATAGATTTCCATTCTGTCATAAGCCGCGTGTAACACCAAAATTGTCCAAATCGCTTAGCAACATCATTGTCCATTACAAAATACATTGCATATCTAAAATACAGTAAAATGTGTTTCATTTTTCTAGTCTTTCATATATGATGTTTAGCCATCTTGACACGATTTGCCATAAGAAACACTGAAAAACTCTTTCAGTTAGAAAGAGAACGAATTAAAAACGACTGACTTCCAACTGGGAAATGGTGAAAGGATGACTAACATTCAGACCTTTAGTAATGGAACCAACATTCATACTCTGGCTGACATCTTCAAATTCCATTCAAGAACCATCAAGTGAACGGTGAAAAAAGTGGGAACAGTGGAGAGAGAACAGTAAGACGAAGGAAAGGAATGGAGATTTTAATTTCAAATTTTATTAAAGAGATCAATTAGAAAAAATTCAATTCAATTGACGTTTGTCATGTGAGAAAGGAGTTTCAGATATGACAGACTAAAGATCAGTACAAAAGACTTGAAAACGATGTCCTACGTGAATACTGTGTGACTCCCTTATTACTCCAACAGAGAAAGTCAGAATTTTAGATAGGGCGAAGATCATCCTGAATAAGTTGGAAAATGACCGGAAAATAAATAATATGTTGGAAAATATTTCAAGTTTATTTCAATACTTAATGACCTTCGAATGTTAAGCTATGCTTAATTAATGATGTACATGTTTTCTTAAGATTGTTCGGTTTATGATTCTTCTGTTAAGATCGGAGTAATTCTACATTTCTCAAAATACAGCCCAATAGTGTTATAAAATCCTCGAAGAATTCCAGAGAGATATCTAGTTATTTCAAAGTTGCAACCGTTGAAAGTTTAATCTCTATATGGACAAATTTGCTTTTGCACGATTTGTAGAATTTTTTATATATATAAATATAAAAGTGAACATTGAAGTCCACACTTAGAGGCAACAGGCTGTTTCATCCTAGACGCAATCGTCAGGCCACGATATATATATATATATATATATATATATATATATATATATATATATATATATATATATATATATATAGATAGATAGATAGATAGATAGATAGATAGATAGATAGATAGATAGATACGGACAATTGACTGACAAAATTGAAACGAAAGGTAATATATTGTAAATAAAATCATGCTTATGTAACGAAATAAAACAAATGTCGTTTACGATTAAGCGCAATATAGTATCGGTTTTCCATTCATTCATCCAATATTAGATATGCAGAAGTATAAATAATATATGTGTCAGTGAATGAATTCCGAAATGAATGAATAAGTTGGTAGACGAAGAAAAATTAAATATTCTGGATTTTGGTTCAATTACAATGCACGTTTATGCAACATATTTACCGCTCTTTGTGTGTTAATTATTATTTTTCGACACAAATTATTTTCCTATTATCTCTATTCTTTTCCTGTGTTGTTTGCAATTTACACATCATTAATTAATTAATGTGTTAGCCTATCAATGATTTCCTATCAATCAGCTTTTTGGCTTCTATCAAAACATAACTGCATAATAATTCCTCTATTTTACGGGCAGAATGTATATTTGATTGTCTTGCAAGATGTCCATTTTGTAGTTTCTGTTTTGTGTGTCACAGTTCTTTTCATTTTTACTTTGATATATATATATATATATATATATATATATATATATATATATATATATATATATATATATATATATATATATATAAATATAATATTTTCCACTCAACTGATTAGTTTTACATTCAGCAACCTGACTCTACTCCACCAGCAATCACTTCGACAATTGTTCAGGCTATATGAAAAATTTACTGCATTTTCTAGTTGTTCTATTATATATGCACTTTTCACATTTTTGCATTGTTGAATTTTTTCTCCTTTCAATTTGTGTGTGTATCTTTACTAAGAATTGAGAAAAAAATTTTATCAAGTAATATGCCCATCATTTGTTTTTAATTGTATGTGTTCTATACAAAAATACTTCAATAAAAGACAAATAAAATTTCAGTTTCACTATTTAAATGAAGTCACCTTGACTGACAGAGAATTGTTTCATTGAAACGGTAGGAAGTGGAAATTAAAAGCCAGTAGCGTAATTACACACAGCACAGTCCTTGAAATTGAATGCAGCAAAAATCGGAAGTACTCGGGTAAAATATAAAAATATATTTTTGGTAAATATTGCCACTAACACAAAACAATTTATTCAATTATCCACAGACAGACAGACAAACATAGACACACACACACACGAATGCACACACAAAAAAACACACATATATATATTTATATATATGGATGTTCTATAAATTATATAAATTCTAATTTTTATCATTTACATCAGATTTAAATTCTCTCAATACAATTTTTCGCAAGTTAAAGAACTTTTATAATTTTAAATCCTATATATTCTTATTTGAATTTGCTTTCGTTTTATTATAGATATTTTCAGGGAGATGTAAAACAAAGATTATAATTAATCCCTATATATATATATATATATATATATATATATATATATATATATATATATATATATATATATTCTGTTTTCTTTTGAATTTGTAGGTTTTATGAATTTGATCGTATTTACGATTCCAATTGAATAAATTTTGACCATAGAATACTAGTCTTTAATCCTTTTTATTATATCCTTACTCTGTCCTGGACATTGAGTTCTACCTGGATTCTATCATCTTGGAATTTTTTATTAAAAAATATACATGTATGTGTATGCACCTATGTATATATATTTGCATATTTACCACCATATAAACTATATATAAACTATATATATATATATATATATATATATATATATATATATATATATATATATATATATATATATATATATATATATTAATTATAACCTTTGTTTTACATCTCCTGAAAATATCTATAATAAAACGAAAGCAAATTCAAATAAGACTATATATGATTTAAAATATTAAAAGTTCTTTAACTTGCGAAGTACTGTATGGAGAGATTTTAAATCTTATAGATCAAATCCAGCAACAAGCTACAGCCGATTTGCATTAAAAAAATAGAGAAAAACTTTCAAAATGTGTGAAACTACGGGTGTGGCACAAGAGACTTGAGAAAATAGGAAATGTCTTGAAGAGAACAGTAATTGATTATCTTCCAACCCTGCTGCTATCAATCAATGGAGCACCTAGATACGTTATAACGTGTTTGGATAAAACTTTATTTGTTTACCTATGTTTTCCAATAAAGTCATTAAATGTATCTTCATTTTTTAACAATTTTAAAATGTTTCCAGATAATTCTTGGATACCCTGTATATGATATTATTTATATTTTTGTCGACAAACGGATATCAGATGTCCCTGTGAATGTACTTCCATCGAAATCATTATATAAATTAATACAATTCCACGTATCATCGTCGTATTTATTACATCGACAGGAGGAAAACGTTGATACACTGTTAGAAAGGTACACTGGATATTGTCAGACTCATGTATATACCAACCAATGTCTAGATTGTTCAAATCTATCACGTGTTTCATTTTTTATTTTAGTACAAATTGATATGTTTCTGCATTTTTCATTCCAAGTAATATTTGATTTGTATTAGTTTAGTTAACTGGTGGGCTAATCGCTCCTGCGTATACATAATAATTTATTCATTTTTATTTTAGCGCTGTAAGTTTTATATACGACATGAAAGAATACTATGGCTCTTGACATATCGTTAAATTGGACAAAAAAATTAACAAAACTTAAGTTATTTAAACCGTAACATTGTTTGTTCTTTTCAATTTGTCTCAAACGAACATCCACATTACTCGCTAAAAGTCCCTATATTTAACAGTTTTTCTTCTCATGTAATATTGAGAAGTGGTATTATAGACATTGGAACATAGTGTGAAAATCGTATTTTGGAATCATTCGATTTTTCAGTGTATATTCTAATTAAACTTTATTTGTTCTTACAACTTTCCATAAGCACAGAAATGGCATCATGCTTATGCATCTATTTAGATCTTTTAACCCTTCCTTTTATATCAAGAGTGTGTAATTAACTCTCCTAATAAATTTGGATTTAAGCTTGTAGATTGTACCACAGGCAAAAAAAAATCGTTATACATTATTCGATTCAGTTTTCACAGATCTCCACATTTTATTGATATTTATAGCAATTTCCTAATTATTTTATTAAATAATCTAATTTCTGTTACTAACGTACATGATGGAAATGTATGATGGACATATGATTGATTGGCTTTAGAGATGCAACAGAGCAGTGGCTCTTCAATTGCTGAGGACACTTAAACCTATAAACTGTTTTCACAAAATCGAGATCACTTTCGTTAAAATAAATTTCTTGGGAAGGGCATTTTCTCTCTCGGTTGACGGTTGAAATTCGGAACTTTCCTTGCATGAGGAACCATCAATATGTTTGGCAAAACCATCCAGCAAGGAATTTTCGTAAAGTTAAACCTGATATCATAAAGAAAAATCTTAACCTATGCATTCATTTATTCATTCAGTGTAATGAAGGTATACAGTTTCTATTTTGGGCCAAATCGTAATAAATGGAAATTTTTCTCATATATGCAATAAAAAATTAAATTCTTATTTTTATTCTTTACAGAAAGAACAATTGCATATTTTCGTTTAAGAATTGAAATAAATTTAGACAAGCATCACCTAATTTGTCTTCAATTAAATTAAAAATTAATTATATTTTTATAAAATATAGGAAATAAATTATTTAAAAAATGAAAATATACAAAATAAGTTCCGAAATTTAGAAAAATTAATCTCAAAATCAACGCTTCTCCTGGAGAAAAAGCATATGCAATTTCCGCATTAATAATGAATTATTAAAAATATTTTTTGTACTTCAGGCAAAAAAAAATAAGAAAATCTTTGCAACACTTATTGCTTTTATAAAAAAAAAACAAACAATAAAAATAAATAACATTTCTCAATGTTTAACTGTAATTTGTTCAAAATGATAATCATATTTTATGAAAAACATTGCCTGTTCAATTTTGCAAAACAACGGACATTTATTTATTTTAATATGACGAGATTCTCCGGCACGATACTTTCTAAAGTTTTCATTTCTAGAAATTTTTAGATTCTATCGTAATAATAAAAAAAAATTATGTTTTGAAAGAAAATCTGCAGAAACCTGCAAATGTTGATTCGAAAGATAGAATATAAAATTAAATAAAAATTTATTTAATTGCACACGTGAAGCCACTCACTTTTTACACGACGCTCCCAAAGACAGGCTTAAACTTTATAGAATTTTCACAAATATAGTAAAGTCATGAATTTCACAGAGTAAAGGCAAGTTCATTGGCGAAAAGGTTCTGATTATTCAATATCCAGCTCTTTATTTTACCGAAATTTTTTCCAACAATTTTTTGATTTTGTTAAAGTATTTATATGAACGAAATTTTGGTCATAAATATATATGTATATTGGTGGCTGTGTACGAGAGGAAATGTTATTAATATTTTCATACGCCATGATAACATTTTTTTTATATAGAAACGAATGATGTGATGGGGACAATAACAATCAATGGCAAACCTAATCACATTAAATGAATGCAAAATTACTGTTACGAATAAGAATGACATACGTTTTCTATACAAGATCTAGAACGTTTTGAGTAGAAAAGAGCAGAAAAGTGAATGTATATTGGTGAAAGACTGATCGCTCAACGAATCTTCCGCGATTTTAATTGCTTAAACGCGTTAAGCATAAGGTTAGCTTTTTGCACCTACTTCTCTTATCTTCAATATATGCTGTGAGTTTTAAGTTCCCAAATCCCTCTCACCTCAAATACAGGCATGACTGACCGCGCTTAAGCTTGTGACTTATCAACCTGAGGAAAATGCATGCAATTGATTGATTTAGAGCTTGTTATTTGTTATCTCAACTTCGAGAGGCAGGAATACAGATAACGTATTTTGCGCGGCATATGCAAGTGGCGATGAGTTTACCGTTTGTTTCCGCTCAATTGATCGTTGAACAGTATAGATTAAAATAGTTCCTGTTGCCGAGCAAGGGAATCGGATGGTAGCATTTGGAAAGCCACTCTGGAATTAAACTTGATAGATGTCTGACGACGCATACATCCGTCGAACAGGACGTCAACGCTTTCCTGTTTGCCACTTGTGTGAATTTTCGATTTTACCTTTGCTTACGAATACCCAGATGGTCTCTTTGAAAACTGAAATTCTATCTTAATTACAAAGTGATAATGTCAACTACTAATAATAATAGTGTCTGGAAATAAAATAAAAATTCTAATGGCTTATAAACTATGAGAAAAAAATAATGAAATATAGAACATTTCTAGGAAATCCATTCATTTTAAAATTAAATTGTTCCAAAATTATGTAATTTGAAGTTTATGCTCCATGAATATTTTAATTCGATGAAGAATTTAGGCAGTAAATTAAAGTTTTTAAAAATGTCGGTAAGATGACGCTTTCATAAGAAAAATCCAAGAATACTAAATCATGTGTGCACTAAGGAAATGAATAAAACTTTCTTAAGCTTGAAACAGCTCTCTCTCTCTCTCTCTCTCTCTATATATATATATATATATATATATATATAGAGAGAGAGAGAGAGAGAGAGAGAGAGAGTTTTCATTAAATAATTTAGGCATGTTTTTTGTGCAGTTATTAAAAACACAGTGTTGGCTCATATTCTATTCCTTCTGAGTACTTTTAGAAATGTAAATGAGCCAGTTATTTAACCCCATAATATCCGAAATTATTCATCGATCTTACATTTTCCATAACTATTCATTGTTAATTGGGTTTCTCGCCAAAGTCTATTGCGAGAACCAATGACTGTCAAATATGTTAAAGTAAAGTTACAAGAAGTTAAATATCTGAAGGCAACTGCTTTTTTTTATTCGAGAAAATAGAAAAATATTAAAATGAAATACGGATTAAAAATGTTTTTGAATAAATCAAATAGAAATAATCTATTTAGCGATTAGATAAAAATAATTGTAATTCAACATTAATATTTTATTAAATCGAAATATTGAAGAAAATGCAATGTCTTCAGCAAAAGAATAAATAAATCGATAATGCAAGAAAATAATAACAAATCAAGACATTTTCAGTGGACCTACTTTCTTCTATTTTCCTCAGTGACTTTACTGATGGCATTAACTCTCAGCTATCTATGCTGATGGCACAGCCATATAGTCCAGTATCGAATGTTAAGTTTACGCATTTCGATAAGCTCAAATTAGCAGATGATCTCAAAAATGACCTGCAATCTGTTGTTAACAGGTGTAAAGAATGCCGTGTTCATTTTAATACCTTCAAAAATGCAAGAGCTCTATATTATTGATTTGAGAGGACCCTTTTTACGTTCCATCAGAGTAATCGTTGAAACTCCACTGGCTGACATTCTGAGCAGACATGAAGGAGATAAAATATATTAAATCCATTGATAGTACTGTGTCGTGCTAGGGTAAATTTTATATCCAAAATATATCTTAAATATCTTTAAGTCTACTATTTGACCATTCTCTGAATAGGGCTGCCACATACTTTCCGGTGCTCATCCTATACCTTCAGAGATGCTTGATAAAATGTAAAAAATATGCAATATTATTGGTTCTGACCTGGCATTATGGCTTCAATCACTTTTTCACTGCCGTAAAGCTTTTCTCTAAATAATTTAATAGTAAGTTTTCATGTGCACTTCGCTATGATACAAAATGAGGCATTATGGCGAATGTTGTAAGAATGGGAACAGAATAGGTTGTTTTGGTGCAAGGAATATTGTGGTATCTTTGGATTAGGGATTGCGGCTAGCTAAGTTAAGACAGTAGAAGATAATCCTTTTTCTCCATTCCGCATTTTGGCCGTGTGCCATAGTTTTGTAAATACTGTAGAATAAACATAGCTCTTCTCTATGATACATAGACTTTATGAAGTTAAGCGCAGTAATAGAAGAGTAACAAGTCTTATCAGTTTACAGTTTAATTGACTAGATGTAACCTTAAGTTCTAGGCCAACATTATATTTTCTGGTATTTCTCTCTTGTGGAACACTCATCCAGTTCAATACTTTTTAAACAATTTGATCTTCAATAACTGAAATGCTATGTCAATCGCTATCTAATGTCTTCTTTTATTGTTATCGCCCCTTATTATTGCTGCTGTTTTCAAATTTGTTTACATTCAGAAATCCGTTGTGTTTTATATGCTTTACTGCGTTGCATCGGATGAAATGTTTAAACAAATATTGATAATAAGCAGGTAAACTTTTAGCAGAATTACTTAATTGCATTACTTGGTGAAAATATTTCGCTGATTAAATAATACAAGTTTTAGTTTTAGTGGATATTTTCATTTCAAATTTGTTCCATAATAATAATTATCTGTATTGATGTGGAAAAATAAATATGCCTCGTCTGGTTGTGTTTGCTTACTAGTAAGATCTTTTGAATGTGATATTTCATCTACTTTTATATGCCAGGTATGTGAAGGCTTTGTACTTTGATGGTTATCTATGTTTTTTTTTCATTTGTAGTCGTCAACAAACTCGTTAGTAATATAGCAAGATCTCACAACCTGCTTCTCTTACCTTCATATGTCTTATGAGTGCTAAATTCATTCTCAAATCTATCTTACCTCAAATAAATGCCTAATCTGACGTGTATATTTAGATTTTTAATTATCTGATAGGTTCGAAATGTATTGATCTTATTTTTCCTGTGTTAGACCGACCAATTGACAGAAAGAAGAAGAAGAAGAAGAAGAAGAAGAAGAAGAAGAAGAAGAAGAAGAAGAAGAAGAAGATTTATTTCTATTGAAACAGCAAGTGAACATTTCGGGTTTCATGCTTTGCTCCTCTCTCGATAAGTAAATCTGATGAGTTCGATAAGATCCAATCGGCATATGATCTAAAAATTATCAACAGTCTGCTGTTAAATGGTGCAAAGTAGGACTTATTATTTTAAGACCTCTAAATAGAAATTGATCTACATTTAATCACTTGAGTGACTCTTTGTTCCTTCTAGGCAGACAACTGTAATATTAATACATAGGAAGGAAACATTAATTTCAGAGACGATCCCCCTAAGAGAACCAGAGTATTGAAAGATATATCGGTTGTCTATGATATTAGCATTAAATTATTGGTATAATTGCTGATATAAAGGCTGGCTACACAATACCAAGCACAGCAGTCTAGTAAAGCGACATTTCAATCCTTGTTGCAGCCGTCAGTTCAAGTAGAATTATGTTCGTTCAACACTCAGAGAACCTACCTGTGGTTCAAATACAACTATGCAGTGCGAAGCCTAGTAAAAGGATATTATTATCTAGCGTGGCTCAAACTCTCGACAATGACGAATACGATTGCAACATCGGTCACTGTGACTTGTTACTTCTTACGAGCAGAACCATTAAGGGCTTCCGAACACTATCGTCTCGACAATTTTAATTAAAACACTTGGGTCAGCTCGTAGTGTTTCAGACATTTTACAACCGTGGCGTCTTCAAGGATTTTTCCCCTACGATTATATGCTCAACAATTTAACCCCTTGACATATAGATTGTGTTGATATTCAAAACCTGTGCTCTATGGTCCAAATGCGTTCTATCTAACTAGTCGGCAACTTAATGTATATAGCAATTATATCAGGTCTAAATACTGATTAATTTTATTTATCACATCTCAATGCGTTTTATCGATCACCAAGTAATAAATAGCACATCGACTTATATTCGGATGAGTTAAAAATTATCGATAATCACAAAGCAGTAAGATATCAACCATGATAAATATGACTTGCACGAGACTTCTCGTGGCTTGCAGTTCTAAAAGCTTTTGGAACAGAGGCACAAAAGTCATTCGTCA
>CAHIKZ030004979.1:9270000-9282500 GCA_903632075.3 Acanthosepion pharaonis | reverse complement strand
ATGTCTTCCTAATTACTCTTCAGTCGTTCTCGCTCCTTTATATGGTTTCTGTTTTCTAACTCTTTCAAACTCAGTAACGCTTCGTGTCATAGTGGCTTTCTGCTTTGCATGGCGTGAATTGATTAAAACAAAAATCAAAAGTAAAACTTCACTAACAATATCATTTTTCTCATTCACAATTCACTAAGTTTTTACGGTGTCACAAACATGTTTTTCCCATTCAGAATTTCCTCTGCGATTGCATTATTCCTTGAGTCCTGTAAAATATGAGAAATGTTACCAATTTAGTGGGGGTAAGATAGGAAAAAATATGAAAAATTTCTGCTAAAAATGGAAACGTTCCACAATAAAAACAATCTCGAAAATGTCATCACTAAATTCCTGACACATGAAGCAGTGTGGTGCAAAGGAAAAAAAAATCCGTTTCAAATATCACAGAAATAAAGACAAATCTGAGGTGTCAATTAGTTTGCAAAGCCAAGCTAGAAGAGTATCTAATAAAATAACAAATACATTATTTCAGCAAGCCTATGCGCTATCACCTGCCACAAATCGAGTATTCTTAAAGAAATCAAAATCTGGTAAATATTAAAAAGTTAGATCAGTTCATCAGAAACCATTTTCGGTGCTATAATTGTCATAGTTTGGCCCTCATATGAATGAATGTAATGAACAGTAATTATATACTAGATGTTGGCAAAAGAAATCAATATCTCACTAAAAAAAACATCCAGGCAGAGTATACACTAAAATGGTTAAACTGCGTTCTAAAACACAGAATATGCACGGACATGAGTAATTTGAAGCCAGTAAATGTTCATTGCTCTCATTTACACGCAGAATGTCTTGTTTTCAGATGGGTATATAAAAGAGAAAACTAACAAATTACGAGAAAATATAAATAAGGAATAAAAACTACCATTTACCTGGCAAAAATTATTGAATTCGGGCCAAGTGACATATCAGATCGCTCCCAAATACCTCAATTTGGCTAAGTTAATAAACGAAATAAAGCCAAGACTGGTATTGAATAACATTAACATTAATACAAGTCATACTCCAAAATAAAAAGGATCAACTATTCCATCATAAAAAATAATCAGGCCCAGTTATCCAAGATAAATCTGGAGAAGGTTCCAGAATTATATTTTATATTTGGTACCTGCGAAATTCCATCAGATGCTGGTTCAACGAGAAAGAATTAAACATAATAGCTTCCGAAAAGAACATACCCAATTCTTCATCTCTGTTGTGAGGAAACGTTATATTAGATCATATACAAACAGAAAAACAATCTGAATGTTTGGAAAAATGAATGTTAAGGAACAACAAACAAATAAACATATAAAGAATTATCACGCACGATACAAAAAAAAATGGCGGAAAAGGGATAGACATTTATTCCCGACTGGACGGGCCCTTTTTTTAGTCGGATTCTCGAACTAGTTTGCCTGTAATTTATGTTTTGTTTAAGTAAATAAGACAAATGAATAGCACCCAGAACATATGTAACTACTAAAAGTAATGTTTATAGTAATAAGAAATTTATTGGCACACAATGCAAAATTTAACTCCTGTCATACATAATTGTAACTAATTACAAATTAATAATGTCTCTTATGCAACGTTTCATGATACAGCCAGCGTGGAGGATTAGTTGTATTGTCATATTTGTCGAGCTTTATGCTTCTCCGTAAATGCGTTCTCATTATTGTCTGTAGCTGCATAGAACATGATGATATTTTTAACATATATAATACATTCTCAAGTAAGATTTAAAATTAAAAACAGTTGAATATTTTGAGTCTACATAGTAGTTGTCAATCCGTCAAGAATACATTGAATAGGTTCCTTTTAACCTAAGCATAATGTTGAATTGCAGTTCTTTGTTCAACCAATTCAAATGTTATACTTCGGTGAAATGAAGAACAAGAGATCTGGGCATATCAGATCGCTCCCCAAAATATTGTTACGTTGCTACTATATTTCAAACAGTCGATTCAAGTTGATATATGAAGAGAAGCTTCATACGTATCTATTTGGTACTTTTCAATCGGTTAATTTCATTAAATATAATAAATTGGGTGAGTATTTTATTATTTTCGTTTTGATATTTTTCTCGTTTACGGGAATAGTATTAAACGTTAACTCTAAAGACAAGTATTTCTCATGGAAAGAATCCACATATCTTAGTATTTCTTCACACACACACACACACACACACACACACACATATATATATATATATATATACGAAGATTTTTTTTTTTATTTAGCACACCAATTTAAGTTATGCTTCAGACAGTTCGCGGGTGAATATTTCAAAAAATGAAACAGGAAATAGAAAAACATATATTTCCAATTGCTGATCACTGGTTTACTTTGAAGAGTAGTCAGTCCAATTTATGCAGACATCTGCTCAGTCACATTTGCGTTTGTTCAAAACTCACAGAGCCAACCTGTAATTTATAATGCCAATATTTTGTGAGTACGTTAATTAGAGTTTTTTGCGAGAGAGCATTTGGTGTGATCAACAGATTGAATAAGGTCACTCCGCTCAAATCCTCAGAGACAACATAACATAAAGTTATTAAGTTGCTTCTTAAATTTGCCTGCGATAGGCGAATGTCTTGGAAATAAACATTGAAAATATATGATCATATCCGCCACTTCGATTACAAATGCTTTGTCTTCTCGCTCTAATCTGCACACTTATTCTTTGTCTCGCTAATAAATGTAACCTTTTTTTTTCAAATACAAGAACATATACTCTTATATATTCATACAAGTTCATTCGTTTTCTAATGAACTCACACAGTGTTCCGGGCTAACAAAATTACTATTTTTCCCTACTAAATTAACATTTACATATTTTTTTCTCTTCTATCAGTTGTATCGGCGGTATTTACCAACGCAAATATGGGGTTGGCTTAATGGATAGATGCCTGGATTGATAAATCGGAGAGCCAAGTTCGAATTCCAGTTAAATCTGTTATATCAACTTACATCCAAATCCCTTTCCGAAAACTATAAATCAGTCGTTTCCCCATGCTATGTTAGGAGAGAGAAATATAGTCTTATCCTGAAAAATCCTAATGCAATTCGTCTGCAAAATAGCATTCTTTAAATCAAAAATGATTTAAATAACACACAAAGCGTTGATATTACGTAAAAAATTCTAACCAACCATGCATACACACGTCTGTAGTTTCGCAAACTTCCTTACAAGCAGGTACGTAAAAGCACACCGTATTTTCATCTATGAGAAAGACAGATATCATGCCTTTTTCTACTCTTACAAAAACACACGTTTCTTTCTAACGATACACATAGCATATATATATATATATATATATATATATATATATATATATATATATATATATATATATATATATATATATATATTCCTCTATCAAACATTCATACATGCAAAAAGCTTTCTATTCATAAACACTACACACGCAGATATCGCCAGCTGCAAAATGTTCACACAATTTCTGCTGCTATCAAAATGGTGCATTTATACAGTCACACTTTATCCGAGTAAACCGCATGTACACTAACTTTCCCTTACCTATATGCATATATACATACAATCATTTAAATATGAAATCAGTCTTCAAGTCTGGGAAGGAACTTTTACTTTTCATCGAAGATTCTCGACTTGGAGTGAGAGAAAGAAATTGAATTAGATTCTCGCGAAAATCTCATTGAGAAAGCTATCCCCACAGAATGATCACGCGTGCATTAGCGATTAGGTTTTCTACTATTTATAAATCTGCTTCCTTTGGGCTGATTATGAAAATGTCTGGAGCAGGAGCAAACGATTCGTACTTTCGTTATCTGTGTTTGGGTCAGAGCTTCTGAAATCGATACGAAATTGATTCGATAGCCCGATACGTGATTGCTTGCCGGGCAAGGAGGGGGACACATTAGAAAGCGAGACGGGTTGAAGAAACCATAGGGTCGGAAATGTATGTATGTACGTCAAATAAGTAGCAGACTGGGATTCACTGGTTGGTGCTCACTCAGAAGACTGTCACGTACGGCCGAATATAGATCTGCGAGTGTAGTTAAATTATAGTATAAATGCCATTATCATGTTATGGCTGCTACAAATTATAAAGTTATTCAACCTCAGACAAGCTTGAGTCACGTTGCTTACATTGAGATCCGACAGTTTGATTATACACTTTTGTTGGTAGAAAGCATATGGTAGAGCATAGTCCTTTTACATTTTTTTAAGTACTTTTGAAATAATCAATATATTATTGAATCTGATATCACATTTTTTTTCTTATGAGAAATAAGTTCGTGCTGTCTCTTTTACATGATATCCATTTTAGTTTTTACAGCTGCTGTTGAAAGTCCACAGTTACGTTTTTGTCATTTGCTACACTCCATTGTGATTCTGTAGCGGCAGTCCACGAAGTCCAAAGAATGCTAGTTTTGGTAAGAACAAAAGTTTCATTCCCATGAATCAATTTTTAACACTTGATGAATGAAGTAACTCTAATACAGCTGACTTTTTATATAATTCTGAACAAGGCGTGTGTCATGTATATATTCTTGATCATCTATATCAGTATATGACTGGATTTTTTTTTTTTTTAAATTACTGATATGTTTATTTTATTAGTTTGCTGTTTTTAGCGAAACAATCTCTGATGCAGCCTATTCTACGTTCATATTACTTATCTCCTAAACTAAATTGTTATGACTAAAACATACCCCAAAGGCATTTCAAATAGAATGGTTAAAAGTAATAATCTTCAATAATATAACTTTTATAGAAACGTTTATGGAACAATGACATATCTATGAAATTCTTTATTGATTTGTGTTTTTTACGATTCATCAGTATTTTAAAGGTTATATAAAGCCGAAATATATTTTTGTATTGTAAGAAATTATTGTGACTAATAAGAATTATTTAATATGAGTCTTACTAATTATGGAGGAAATGAGGGGTATTCATACCTTCCACAGTGATATTTGAATGTAAGAGAATATAATGAACCCGACTGAAATTCGAACTTTGCTCTCGTATTTCTCATTCCAATCCGTTACCCATTACACTACCCACGCATCCAGGCTTACAAGACCTGGTATTCCCAAGCTGTCACCCATCAGGCACGACTTGTTAACTTCGGTGTTCGTTTTAAAAGTGGTATTTCAACGTGACATGGCTGTAAACCTCATCTATCAAAGGAAAAAAATAGTAGTATTATTTATATAAATGACAAGCGACAAGAAAGACAAATAAGGTTGTTTTAATACTATACATCAAAGGTATTTATACACTAAAAACAGACACGAGTCCTTTATTTTCCTCACTTAAGGATTAACCGATATACGTAAGATAAAGTACAATTGTTTCACTCCGAAGAAAAGGAAAGTCAATTACGAAATAGCGCAACTTAGTGCGTATCAAAAACTAGTTATGGCGGGTAAATAACGACAAGGTTCTAAGGAGTAAACAAAATCATCAACAGCCGAATTATCATTAATTTGCCAAGACATTTCGTATCTAGAAATGAACAGAGATTGTCAAGTCTAGAATAAGTCAATGACACAAATTGCAAATAAGTTTAAGTTAGTTAAAAATGTAATATCGGAAACTGTCGCTTTTATAATTATGTGAACGCTTATGAACAAACCAATTAGGTTGCAGATACTAAAGATTATAGAAGGAATTAAATGTATTCAGCGTTCGAACATGATAGTCAATCAACGGAATAAAAATTAGTTCTTATTCAATCAGAAGTCTTGAACAATTGTTTCCCAGATTAACCAGGCAATGAAGATGATATTCCTTCCGGGAGGACTATTTTCTTCAATAAGATTTATGATATCTAAGTTTGAAGATCTCACTGTCATTGATTAAACATGTATATATACACAAACATGTCTAACCTCTAAGTATAACATTTATAATAATAATTATATCAAATAATAAAAAATCCAAGGATTTATGTGTGTGCGTGCGTGCGTGCGTTCACGCGCGCCTGTGTGTGTTTGTCAATGACGTTCATACGACAAACGGCTCAAGGGCCACTCAAGTTAGAGGATTAAAGAATAAAAGGCACCATCGCATGCAAGCTGATAATGTCACCAAATCGCAAGTGGCCACCGGAAGTGGAAGAGAAGGAAAGCAATTTAAAAGAAAACGGACACCCAATTCCAAACAAGAAAGAAGTAATAAACATCTACTCCTGTTCAAAGGTCATATTTACTAATATGGAAGAAAAAAGTGTAAATAAATATTGAATAAACGTTGAGAGTTTTAGACAGAAAATTGAGGCAGACATTAAAAGGTACCGGAAACCCAATCCTAAAGTGCAAACAAAGGCTAAAACGATATATATGTGTGTGTGTATACGTGCATGTTTGTGTGTGTGAGAGAGAGAGAAAGAGAGATAGAGAGACAGAGAGAGAATGAGTGAGTGAGTGAGTGAGAATGAGAGTGTGTATATGTAAGTGTGCGCGCGCGTTCGCTTGCGAGCTCTCTTAGAGTCAAATTAAGCTGAAACACGAGTTCTCAGCGTGGTCAGAATTCAGTGGTTGGACCTCATGCGAATATAAGGGTAGTGGGCATGAGTATGGCCTTTTGTGGAATCTTTGAGATTAAAATGGAAGAAATGTAAAATGGAAGAAATATATATATATATATATATATATATATATATATATATATATATATATATATATATATATATATATATATATATATATATTTAGCCGGCTACTACTGTTTACCGAGCACACCAGACTTACAGGGCGACTATCACATCAAAATTACATGCGCTTGTCCAACTGTCAGTGTCCACCTGTGGTTTTTACTGTAACTACGATGAGTTGGCCTTATTGACAATTAAATAATCAGTTGATAAATTTTTAAAGACTTATATTCGGTCATGATAACTTCTCATTTCATGCTTGCACAACCATCGTTTAGATGTACTGGTATATCTTCTATCTAAAGAACTCAATTTCACTCACAAGGCTTAGAAATATACCGATACATGATTTTCAGGCGTTCATGTTGCTGATTTGATAAAAAAATTTTCCCTCTCTGTGAAATTGACCATAGTCAGATTTGAGCCCGATTTCATGGTCAGCAAAAAAAGAATGTTTCAATATAAAAGGTCATGATTTTGAGTGTTTAATTCCAACGCCTACAAAGTCCAACAAATATGCGAGTTGCATAAACATATTCCTAAATTCCCCTCATTTATATTACAGTTATTTAAGCCTAGTTCCTATTTGCATCATGGCCGATATTGTTTAGATGGACAACTATGTTGTCCATCTAAACAATAACATTTCATATTATTTTCCTCTTAACTTGTACTAAAGATACCTTCATTCACAACTTATTCACCGCATAAAACACATTTCAACTATTGTAGATAACAGTATATTAGTAGTGACTGCAATTGCTTCAAATATTTTATGATATTAATATAGTAATTTACAAACTTAAAGTTATGTTTGTATGGATTTAACTTTAATATATTTTGAGATCTTAAACAGTCTGCATTAGTTGTGAATTCAAAGATAACAAAGCTTATATGTACGTGAAAATTCACCAGTCTGTATCTATAACAGATACGATGTTTATATTTATTAGGATAAATATACATGACGCCTAGCATAAACCTCCCTAAGCGTGAAACAATAAAAAAATCTAACGAACGTTGTTATTTATCATACTACTGTTATCTTGTTTATGAACATCAAATTCAATAAGCGACAATGTTGGAAAGAAATATATAAGCGGGGGGCAACGGAAGAATCAACAGGAACGTATATACAACTCTCAGTTTGAAAGGTTCTTCTTGGCATTTAGAAATGTTTCTTCTTTTTCTTACTGATTAGAGTCTTTAAAAACATTTTCCGCAAACACACTGGCATATTGTCATGTGATAAAAAATTTAACGAATTAACTGTCAAGATAAATACGGCGTGTGAATTTGGTTTAGAAAATTATCTTAGTTGTGCAAAAATGATGACGCCAAACGTCACTAATATAAATACATAACTAATTCATTAGACGCCTGATGGAAATAAATATTTAGCAAGTCAGATATTCTGACAAAGGGCGAGTTAATGTATTTAATAACTATTCAGTGCTTTAATATATAAACAAGATTTTAGAAGAATTTAATCTTATAACGTGCATAGATTCATGTTGGCGTAGAGTTTGAAGATAGCATATATCGCATTTTATGAAATAAAACTTCTTCGAAAAATATAAGATTAATGAACTATATCAGTGAAAGTTGAACAATCTTCGCACAGACGATGAAAAGGCTCGAGGCAATAGAAATGTTCTACTACAGAATCAATTTTGGAACTGCTAGTTAAGCTTGACCTATTTAGGAAGAATATTAGAATAATCCGGAAATTATATTCACAGAAAACCGCCTGTATTCGGATGGGAAATTAATTCAGTAAATACATAATAAAAGAAAGTCTGCCAGACAAAGAAGATTTTTCATTCCTTGGGAAACTTGCATAAAAACTTCCTCATATCAACATAAGGACAACCACCATAGATTAATAAGAATGTATACTAGATATGTTCTTCTTTATGTGCCGTGGAGGTAGGCGATCATGGCTCTCCACGAATCCCTGTCCCTTGTAGCTCTAAATAAATATTGTGTTTCAGTTATTTCTACTAAACACTGTTCGTCATCAAACTATGTTATTTTTCTCTGTCTCTCCTACATTCAATCTGTCATGCGAGTATCAAATTTTCCACACCATTTTTTTCCTCATTATGTGGCCTAATCATGCGTTTACTGCTTAGAAAATGTAGAATCATGATAGACTTACAAACATAAATTTACGATCGTACTCTGCTTTACAAGAAACATCTATATCTTATTCCCTGATAGAAGTTTAATAAATATGAAACGAAACAGATTTATAGACATTTCCTATTGTTTGTTTAGCTAAACATATATATGATTGCGTATAAGAATGAAACGCTTGCTGCTAGCTGTTAGCGTCGATGTTCCCTTTTATATTTCCATGTGCTCTATCTTGAATCCATATTTATAGCATATCTTAAAATTATATTTTATCATGAACAATGAAGGAATGAAAGTGAAAAATAATTCTCGGAAATAAATGTTAAGTGCAGGAATGGCTTGTTCTTTAAGGGAGCTGACTATTTCCCAACGGCGCGGATACTGAATGCGAAATTTCAAATTATTTGAAATTTTAAGGTAATTAATCTTATTGACCGTTGATTCTTATGAAAGGCTTCATTAATTTTTGTAAATACGTAAACGACATAATGAACATAAGCAAGTTATACACAGGGTGATTGAAAGGTTATTTTATTTCTTTTCTATTTTATGTATGATGGACTCTCCCATCTAACTAGGATTTTGCAAGAAGGGACATTCGATTATACATTTGGAATTTATTTATTTTTCAATCACCTGTGTGTGTTTGTGTGCGTGTGTGCGTGTGTGTGTGTGCGTGTGTGCGTGTGTGTGTGTGTGCGTGTGTTTGTATGTGCATCAAATAGCAAAACAAAAACGACGTGTTTCGTCTTCTGATGGACATTATTAAGGTACATTTACCTTGATAATTTCCCCAAGAGAATGAACACATAAGGAAGGAAAACGATAATATCCACTTAATTTAACTACGCTGTGTTTCCCTTACATTACATCCACTCATCCGGAGACTTGATTGTAAAAATTCAATTTCACAATATAGTCCTCTGAGGATTGTGGTGATATCACCACGAGTAAGCCTAACATAAATGTATATTTTATGATATATACTACTATTAGATCTCTGTTTATTGATACTATAATGTATAATTACGAGAATTACTTTACATTAAAAGATTTATTAAAGAAATACCCTACTATTTGTCCTTTTTTTCCGAAACACTGTCTTTGTGTCCGTTATTTTGATTTCCAATATATACAAATTTCCATCAGTCGTAAAAAAAAAATATGTACCCAAAAAGAGAAACTAAATGCTGGTACCTTATTGACTTTTGTAATTAGGGCACGTTGAAATAAATCACACAAAATGTAACTGAAATATTTACGAAGATAGGATCAAGTTGAACATAAAGAAAAGATGCAGATCATTTAATGGTATATTAAAAAAAAAGAAAACAAAAACTAGACTACTACCGGAAATTAGGCTGTTCAAAATGAAACTTGTGAGTCGCGCCAATAACTACATGAAAACTAATTACTTAAGTCTCATTTTTTAAAAATGCATGTAGCTGCATATTGGATGAACATGATGGTCGGGCAAGAACCTGTGTCCAGCATTGAATTATTCATCCGACTCGTCTCGGAAGACAACATCGTTGTGTTGAAAGTAAATATTTCAAACACTATTTGAGACAGTAAATCTATAAAGTTCAATTTCGTTAACGTTATCAAGTGAATACAGGGATTAGGTGAATATGGCGCGTCGGGTATATCAAATTTTCCAAAGTTTATCCCTGGAATATTTTTACTGAATATGGTTTGCGTTATCAGGGAGGAGAATAATATTTTTTTCATATTGACGAGACCAGGTTTTTCGATTAAAAATATTATGGGCATGTTGTAATTGCAGTACGTATAATTATGCAAATAGTGAGTTATTGCGTGTTACCTGTAAATAACTTATATCCCCCCACAATCTCACCACTCGCACAGCATTGCATTTATATCTGAAGCTCTATATTGTGGGGGCATACACTTGTCGATCCAAAGCTTATGTCTACATCTCATTGAAACACCTGTTAAAATATAATCAGCGAAGTTACGCAACGCTGAGTCGGGACAGTAACTAAATGGGTGACCGCTCAGGTGCTGTAAGATTGGATACACGGGAGGTGTATTGGATAACGGCTAGAAATTATTAATCAGAGAATCGAGATCCATTTCCAGTTGGGTTTGTTATATTCAGTTGTGTGCAAATTATATTAGGAAAGGTATGCATCAATCTCCTCCCCCACAGATATGTATTAACTAATACGACTTACATCAATCAAAAACAATCCTTACCATCTAAAAAATATTTGTCTGGCTTTAAATTACCTGCAAAGGTTTGATGAGCCGAGAAAAAAAATCAACCCATTCTGTGTCAATCTGTAATTTGCATTGATCATTAACTTATATTTCTCAGACTTCATCACTTGCTATGTTATATTACAGGGAGGGTTACTTAGTATGGTGTATTAGTCATTATGCAATTTGTCCGCGACTGAATAGCACTATATATATATATATATATATATATAGTCATCCACTGGCAGATTGTTTCGCTGCATCACAGCTCACAGTGTGATTAGACGTCCGATATATATATATATATATATATATATATATATAAGTGAAAATTGAAGTCAGAGGCGACAGGCTTTTTTCCTGCTAGGCGCAATCTTCAGACGATCCTGAAGATTGCGCCTTCAAGTTTCACACACACACACACACACACACGCACACACACATATATATATATATATATTATTTTGAATCCTTTCTTTGGTCGAGAATTTATCAAAACCTCATCGTCAAATTACATTAGATAATTATGTAGTTTCAAATATCGTCTTCAGCGGCAGTCGTATGACGTCGTTAGGTGGCAAGTTTGCCGTGATTTAGGTAACTTATATAATATGTGATATTTGGTTAGATATTATACTAACATAACTTAGTTACTTCCAGAGACGGGCGTTCTAATAAGGTTCGTCCACCAGAAATCTCTCTCAGAAAAATATTTTCTAATGAAAACCACATGACCAATACGTAATTACTCATTTTTCACCGAGTGCTTTGATGAAACACAGACAATCTTTCTGTAGAAGGTAATACGTAGACATGTATTCCAGAACAAGAAAGGACTAGGCCATTTAATAGTTATTTACTTTTCTATGGACTTATAACCGCGACCATTCTTTCTTTAAAGGTACTTGTGTGGTTTCGCAAAAGTGGGCTGTTTTTATGTAAGTGCAAATAAATAAGATCGCACAAAGCATTAGATGTGATAAAAAAAATCAATATGAGATATTTAACTAGTATCGCATAGGAATAACAAAAGACCAACGACTTGCATGTTCAGGAGATAAGTGTGAGATATTTCTAAGTACTGTTGCCTGCGTGTATATAGACCTCTACAAAGTATTCAATAAATGAAATATTTAACTCCTCAAGCGGAAATGGCAGGATCACCATACATCATAAGCATGCAGAAGGCACGCAAATCGATTTCTAAAGAACTTCAGTCCATATCAGAGCACATTAGTATGTAGGAATGACCCATTCCTTTTGATGTACATGGCATTCATAAATAGATGAATAAATATTCACAAATTTGTATCGTGGTCACTTGTCTATCACTGATCCTTTTCATCTGGAATCAGTGAGCTCCGAACAGAGCGAGACATTCTATCGGGACATGAAAGATGTGGAGACCAGGTACAGGGACGCTGGGATACATCCATGATGGCTGATTACTGGTGG
>CAHIKZ030004979.1:9220000-9265000 GCA_903632075.3 Acanthosepion pharaonis | reverse complement strand
CCAATCAAATTTGGTCTTCCAAAAATTAAGTGTAAGGTCAATCGTTATCTACGGTATTCTTGATTACACTTCCATAGCTCTACCTCCTTAATAATGCTTCACCTTTTCTTATTCATTCGCACTTAATAACTTCCTATGTCTTAGTTGCTTTACTGACTTGCAAGATGTAAAATGATTAAAGAATATGAGCCGCTAATAAGGAAGGAAAGGAAATCACATCGAGACATCAAACTAAGCAGCAGCAATAAGACATTTGGAAGAAGCAGTAGCCAAAATATGGCAATCAACAGCAGCAGTTACAACCCTAATCAGCAGTTACAAATAGCTTTAAGGGAGCAAGTTCACTCGAGTAAATTGTTCTACAGGACAAGGATTAAAACTTGAATTTGGTAACATAGAGTAGTATTTATTTGCATTCAGTGGAAACGGACAAGCAATAATTAGAAAATAACTAGACAATATATTTAGAAATGAGTATTAGAACGAGAACAGACTACGACTGAAAATTAAATAAAGTGTTTAGTTCAGAATACCCTGTAGATTCACTACATGTATTACAGGCGTAGAAAGGTGAGATTAAATACCGAAACGTTGCGATAACAAAGAAATGATGAAAATATTCCAATTACAAATATACTTTGTCAAATATATTTATTCCTTTACCCTTCGTTCTGTCACTATGTAGGTCTCATACCCATGCATATATATATATATATATATATATATATATATATATATATATATATATATATATATATATATATATATATAATTATTTATTTAAAAAATTATAACATTAATATGTTATAAAATCAATACAAAAACACCCATTTTGTTTGAACACCGACATAGGCGGTAAATCAGTGCTCGAATGTTGCGTGATTAACCAAGCAAACTCCTACTATCCTCTATTCTACATGTTTTACTCAACGTCCTCTTCGTTTCTCTGTATGTTCGGGACGTTCGTGATCAGGGATCTCCACAATATCTTATCTATTTTTAAATGCTTATTAAATGTTACCCATTTATTATCTCTGATAATCCTTGTTTCACAATTCGTTTACTCTAGCTCGTTAGTTAGGTTATACCGGAGTTGTTGAAACAAAATGGCTTTTTTTGTAGTGATTTTATAACATATTTATGTTATAATTTTTTTAAATAGATAATTATATCTGCTCTACTCTGTATTGAGCACTCTTTTAGTAACAGTAATTGTTGGTTATTGAAATTCATTCCGTATACACCAATTATATATATATATATATATATATATATATATATATATATATATATATATCGTGAGGACAAGGGAATTAGTATATGTTTTTTTTTATAAATTCTTCTTTGATTTCATGTAGAAACAGTTCATTAATTAAGATATCAAATTTAACCTGTCCTCGGATGCTGCAAATTCTCCCCACAGAGTAAGAAAAATAAACCAATATATATGCCTTTCTACCGAAGGATGATTAGAATACGACAGCCTGAACTTGTGAGTAACGACAAAGCTATATATTGATAGAAACAAAACAATACACTTATACTTAATATCAAGGAGACAGTTGAATAATTAGCGCAAATAATGAGGAATGATCCTTGGAAAATTTATTTCTCAAAAGACAGATTAATGAGGCAAGTGAAACAAAGGAAAACACCGCACAACCTAACTAACGAGCTGAAGTAAACGAATAGTGGAACAAGGATTAGGAGAGATAATAAAAGGGTAACATTTAATAAGCACTTAAAAATTGACAAGGTATTGTGGAGATCCCTGATCACGAACGTTCTGAACATACACAGCAACGAAGAGGACGTTGAGTAAAACATGTAGAATAGAGGATAGTAGGAGTTTGCTTGGTTAATCACGCAACATTCGAGCACTGATTTACCGCCTAGGTTTTGCGTTACGTTACTGAACACGAACATACGTTTTCAGATGCCTTTATTACCATTTGAAACGAAACTGCCATTTGACTATCACAAAAACCCATTGACCGCGTTATCGATTTGTTTCTTTTTATTTAGGTTTTACTAATGCAAGAGTTAAAACCTACTAAATGTAGATGGCTACAGATCGTAGTGTAGATATAAACGTAAGGGTGGTGGGGTGGAGATGAAGAGATATTTCGCTGATATGGCAGATGGATAGCTACTGACCGAAGACTTGAAGAGGTGAAAAATGTATGAAGAGGTAGGCACCCACACAGGACATTGTTCCACAAACTAATTATTCTTAGGAGGAAGCTTTCGAAAAGGAACCTTATTCATACAAAACATATACATAAAGAATTGTCGTGAATCAGCCATGGGGATATTGCAAGCATGGTCTTGCCTGTAAATGTCTCTGACTCTAAAGCATTGAAATCATCGAAACATTTGCTTTGGAATAGGCGATATAGTAGCAGAAAGACTTGCCTTGTTGCATCTGTGGGAAATTCGTCTGTGGGAAAATGGTTGCAATATAATCAGTTCTTCACAAGGCCGCGTAAAATGATTTTGAACACTGTCAGGACTGAAAATGAGGATTGTGCAGCTTCAGCCCAGATACAGTATCAATTCTCCATTTTCAGTCTGCATTACTAATATCGTAGCACATTTATTTATAATTACAACATTAAGATGCTTTTAAAAATGTCAAGGAAGTAAAAAATATTAATTGTTTCATTGGACAATATTTTATACATTTAGAAGTCCAATTTTAATTATGTCGTAGATGTAAAATTCAAATAAAGTATGGATTCATTTCAAAAACAACTTTTTGCATTGCAATTTTTCCGGCATAAAAACCTGAATGAGACAACATAAAAATTAATACGAAATTTCATTTCAATTGGTGATAAAATAGCATGTAAAATAACTAGCCAAAATAAGAAAAAAATTATAAATACATTTCAAAGTCTATCGAATTAAATGAATCAAATGAGATGTGAAAGATCTGGTTTATATAATGCTCATCACAATTGTTATAAAAATATTTCGAATTAAATTGACTTTATACCTGTCCTAAAATTGTTATAATTGATATTGCTATATATATACTATGATCTAATTTTATCAATACATATAGAAAATAAATCAACACGTCATTTAAATCAATTATACTGACATAGACATTACAAGTATTTATGCTCAGAATATTTTGCAGATGAAGATGTCAAAATTAATGTTCAAATTTTCTCTAATATTATTTGTTTCAACCCTCTTTGACCGGCGGTAGATCAATACATAATATAGATTATATCCCAAATATTGTTAGTTAAATCAATATTTGTAAGCATGTATTCCTGTATTAAATACGACATGAAGGACTACTTATCATTCTGTGTATTGTTATTTATCGTTACTTTGTAAATTCAACCATCGAAGCATTTCCTATCAGAAGACTTTCCAGGTTGCATCCATCACATGAGAAGATCCTCTGTCATCCAGTATCGACAAGGGCTTGGAAGTGGGATGGATTTCCTTGAAAGTCTCCCATCTGATGTGCAATTGCATTGACATCTGACAGGAGAGTTACAATCCTTTGCGACACGCTTTACAGCCACTCGTAACAGATTACACTGAGGCTTCTGGCTTCAGTTCCATTTTAGGCGCAGGTTGATTGACTCGACTAAGATGGACGCTTTTCGCAACACAGTTCTACTTCTCGCAGCTGAGTATGTCCTCGGCATGCACAGACTTCTGCAAAATACCGTGAATCTAATCTTCAAGTGCAAATAACATTCTGTGAATAATCTCCAGAATGCGGACGAATAAACTTCCAGTGAATGCAAACGGAAATTCCTTTCATTTTCCTACCGAAAAGTTTGGTCTTTATAATAAAAAAAAAAACAAACACTTTTCCTTTCGTGTCATGATATATTTTAAATTAGATCCATTCAAAAGTGATTCCAATTACATTCAAAATAAAATGTATTAAAATATATTACAATTATTCAAATTTTTAACAGAAATTAAAATGATAATATTAGCAACACCAATAACAATAGCAGCACCGCCACCACCGACAAAAGCAATAACAACAATAACAATAATATTAATGATAAAAATAATAATAAAATTAATAAATGAATATACTCACAGACATAACAAGGTAGGGACATATCGGCACTGGAAGATATGCATGAAGCACAAAATCGAAACGACTGAGCGATCGTATGAGCACCACCCAGATACAGCTATTTAAAATAACGATGTAACTATCCTCTGGGACATGTCATTTCAAACTGAGAGTGAAATAAAAGACGACGAACCTGATATTATTATAAAAGACAAAAGATTCAAGAAGTGTACGCTTATTATCATAGTGGTACCATCTGAGAGAAACACCTGCATGAATATTATCGAAAAATAATCCAAATACAAGAATCTGGTGATCGTGATTAACAGGATGTGAGGAATGAAGAGTGGGAGTGTACCAATAATAATCGTTTATCTGGACCCCGTGAGAAAAGGAATGGATAATTTTACTAACAGTGTCTAAGGTAACATAAGCATAAATGTTGTCCAGAAGATCGCCCTACTAGGAACATCCCATATACTAAGAAAAGTACTGTCAATTAAATAAAAATTATCATATTGGGACCAAGGACAATAGTTCAGACCCGGCTCTACAAGATACAAAGCAGGAAACATAACATACACAATTAATAATTTCTTCTTCTTCTTCTTCTCCTTCTTCTTCTTTCTCTTCTTCTTCTTCTTCTTCTTCTTCTTATTATTATTATTATTATTATTATTATTATTATTATTATTATTAATAATAATAATAATAAAAATAATAATACGAATATTTTTCTAAGAAATAGCTTAATTTACCTCAGTTGTTGGGAAAATATTATTTGCTTTATATCACACTTCATTTTATCATATCACTATATATTATGTGGAAATATACTCTAAAATTGTTTTGAAAGATATGAAGCGTTTGAAATATTTTTTATCTCGATTACTATGCATGAGAACAAATTAAAAATGGCTTTGGATTTATAGCAGTATCGATAATTTCGTGTCTCATTTAAAAAGTTGATTCAACATAAAATTATTTAGGAAAAATAAACTGAATGGGACATATTGTTGAATTATATCAGACGAAATAATCATGTTTCGAATAAAATTTGTAAAGAAGAAATGCTTGGCCATTGTCTTGCCATAAAATAATTCCGTCATCAACTGAATTCAACTACTCAAATATGAAACAATTATAGTAAATACAACCTTATAGTAAATACTTTGAAAATACTGTAAATATATTCTATTGAAAAAGAATAAATTAACATGGACAATATATATATATATATATATATATATATATATATATATATATATATATATATATATATATATATATATTTATATATATATATATATATCGCAAAATTATAAATCATATTACTGATTGAGAGAAAAACTGAAACATTTCTAAAGATACGATATGTACCTGAGAGATCAACGGTTTGAATGGCATACTCATAAATTCTCATTGAATATCGAACAAGATATTAGTTTCTTTTTGTTTATTCTTAATCATATATATATATATATATATATATATATATATATTGTGACAAATGTAATCGCTGTCCTTCATAGCAAAAACAAAGCGTGTTGAAAGCTAAAATATAAGGACTAAATATCAATTTGTTAAGAGAGATTAATATCCAAATTCTATATAATTATATAGAAGTTGAATGCATCCAACCTCCTCAAAAGTGAGGCATCATCGTTGTGATTTTATCGGAAGTGTATACAGGTTTAAAAAGGAAACATAATGGTGTACAAATAGAGCTGAATATTTTCTAAGAAAACGAAATATATTTAAATTCATGAGGTTTAATTCAAACAGACCGCGAAATTTTGGCTTTAAGTTCAAATGTGGACATTGGATGATAAATTCAGTCGATGCGTACGTCCAACTTGATTACAGAATGAATGTGATTAGAAACGATTGAACTAAAGAGGCGACATTTTTGCTTACATTTTTCGCAGCACTTTAAATATTATCAGTGAATAATTAAATATTTTTCGAAAGAGTAGTATTGAAGTGTTATTTATTATCCGTATCCAATATGACAATGAATTCTGAAGTATCGTCTTAAAGATGAAGAACAGACTTCAAGTAACAGAAAAGTGTTTCTCTAGAGAGATGCTGAAAATACCGTTAACGGAACATCTGTGCAACTCTGAATGTTTAGAGAAAAATAGAAAATAAAGGACACTTATAATTGATATCAGAAAGAGACAGTAGAAATATCTAAGGTATAATTTGATAATCACAGGATAAACTGAAGACAAGTGAGACGGAAGAAAATCTCATAATCTACCTAACGAATTTGAATAAATGGTTGGCACAGATAACAAAAAGACAATTTATTAAAAACTGAAAATGACAGGAAAATGTAGAGATCCATGACTACCAATGTCTAAAAGGGTCGTGATAAGCAGAAAAAGATTTTTGAAATCCAACTAGGGAAGAGAGTTTTGAAGTAGGCGGAAGCATGCTATGTGTATATTTATAGCAAGAATAACGAGATATTTCGAAGGTTAATCTACACAAAGGACTCTACTTCATTTGAAGAGTTACACTGAGTAGAATGTACGGGTATAGAAACGAAGTTGTCTATATTGGTAATAAGAATACTGGATGCGCATGGAAACATCATTTAATCACTCAAAATGGATGGTAGGTAAAAATGTACATCATAATAAATATATGATTAAAGAATAAAGAAAAAAGAAATCTAATATTTTGTTCGAAATCTCCTTTATGCGAACTGAATAGAATCTTGAACATTAATGTCATATTTGCTTTCATTTTAATAAGCATTCTATGACACCCTAGCAAACATTTTTGTCGTGGCTTAATAAAGTAAACCGAATAACTTTGATAAAAAATAGGGCAATACTTTGAGGCGAATGAGTGGTGTGATAGGAATGCGTTATGTTTGTTACTTTTTGTGCAACAAAGAAAACAAAAAAAATACTATAGTGGATATGTTATATGCTATAATATAATGAAACACAATCGCGTCGTTAAAACGCAAAAAGAAAAATATCCGGTTTAAATATTTCGAAAGTAAAGAATTTTTATACATCTGATTTTCTTATCACGAGAAATCCATACATTTTTCTTAAAAGCAGAACATTCTACAGTTAAATATCTGTTTTGCTTATAAGCGTCTAATGCTGGTTTCAGCGAAAACTATCTGGAATATTACAAGCATTGGAGATTCAGCATCGCAAAGATAAACCAGATCCCAACAAAAATCCCTAATCACCTGAATATTTTTCTTACATTTGACTATAAGTACAGTTCTATATTTTATATGCCGTAAAGATTTGAATAAATACATATATATATACATACATATATATATATATATATATATATATATATATATATATATATGTATATATATATATGTATGTATACAGGAAAAGTAAATATAGAACAATGTAAGAAGTGTGAATTATGTGAATTGGCACGATCTCAGAAACAGAATTAATAAAATTAGCAATAATCTGATGAAAACATGATTGATTTCTTTCACGACGTGGAAAATTAATTACCAGTGGTGTAAGAATTCACATAATGATATATTCGACTGCCGAGCATAGGTGATTATAAGTTGAATATTTCCACAATTTTGAGATACAAGAATACTCGAGAGATGGTTATTGACTGCCATAGAATTAATCATCTCGTCCAAAGTAATGTTTAGGCAATATTCTTCCACTGAGATTATATAAGCTACGACTTAAGAAATAATTTACTGCTTCTTTTTGTATATTCTTCGTCACTTCAATGTGTATGATGATATCACAGCAACATTTTCATTTTTTTCGCTATGAGTAACATTTGCCAGTAGCCATTATTTCTGCCCTACTTCTATCATTATTTCACTCCGGTATTTAAATCAGTTAATTCACTTTTTCGTTGTTCTTCTCTTGCCTTCAATGCATCTTGCTCGTGATAAATTCATCAAGCCTCTTTCCTCGTTACGCATCACAATTGGTGTGGATACTTTCATTGTTCTTTCAATACTCCTTACAATTTACTCATTACTCCAAGGTATGCATGCCATTCATTCGTAGAACTTAATACTTGTGATCAATTTCTTCCTAATCTATGACGAAATTGTTCAACACCCATTGTTATATAGGAAAAGTCACATGACGCAGATGTTCCGTACACGTTTCTCTGATTTTAATATTTTTTCTATTGAAATATTGAATACTTACCGATTTCGCCATGTTTCTGAATTATAAATTTCGTGATTTCTGGACTTCTCCATATTTATGCATCATAGTTTCGCTTGTTTTTTTTTTTTAATCTACGTACATATATTTCACAATAAGTAACAGAAAATTTTGAACGTTTTCCATCAGACAAAACTATATTGGGCTTTTTTTTTACATTCATTCCTTGTTATCGCTCCCCTTTACTACATTTGCTAATCGCTTTTTCAGCATTATTTCTATTTCTACACAGTGTGCTTATTATGTTCTTAAGAACACGTTCGTCTTTGTTTGTTTCCTCGCATTAAATACTTTAGAAATCCCGTTAAAAATAAGCATATTTGTTGATTGCCTCATTCTATTAGTGTCTATTCCCGAAACAATTATATACCCGGAAGTAAACTGATCACAGTAGAGATAGCGGATTACTCTAAATTGTTCCATTTTAAATAAATTATTTTCCTCTTCTAATCTTTTACATAGCGTTGTGTAATTTATGAAAGAGAAATATCGATATGTTTGCATTTGTTGGCGCGCTTCAAACGCATTCTGATAAAAAAAAAAAAAATTAAAAAAAACATTTTATTCGTTTGTCTTGAAAAAAAAAAACAGCATTCTTGCCCTATATTATCTATAATTCTCTTCCAAACAAGAATTGCGATGTTTGGATATTTGGCCCATGAAAATGAATTTCTGATAGAATTCTTATTAATTTGCACAGAAATAGTTTCTCCCAGTACCGTAAATTGATTCTACAGTGATACCTTGACTTGGAATCTCAAGAACTACTTGTAAAAAAACCTCATCAGATCGAGACTTTGATATGTATGTCGTGCATGGCGCCAGACTAGTTCAGAGATATCTAAAATATCGGCTTTCTCATATCAATGTCTAAAAATGCCTTGTGAAACCTGTGGGTATTGCCGAATACTGCATGTAAAGAAACACAAACATGGAACTGTACCAAATTAGAGAAACCCCATAACCTGAGGTTTCTCAGTAGCAGTAACAACTAAAATGAATATTGCACATAAGCCGAAGAGAAAATAATGACACGATAAAGATATTAACGTTGTAAATTACATTAAAGAAATTTTAAAAAGGAAAACGCCATCAATACACCAATCAGTGATAACATCCGCTGAAATTGATAATTTTCAAAGTACAGTCGTACAGGCTGCTTATTCAATGAATGACAAATTGTTCCTCATCAGAAATTGACTAACATTACTATTATCCTTTTTCCTATAAAAATTAATATTGATTTATTGTTATCTTTTCTTCACTGTTGTGATTTCATTTAAAATTTCAGAAAAAAGTATCAATTGATGTACAGTTAGTTATTAAACTATGCTGAATTTTTGGTTACTTATTTTTCTTTAGCACCTTTTGTGATGTCAACAAACACTCGTTGCCACTTCTGTAATGGTCATTGTAATAAAAAATGTGTAATCGCAGATACAAATATAGTACACCGTTGAACAATACTGGTGTCAGACGCCTTCGAGTAGCACTCACACTAATAGTAATTGCTCGATAACACTCATTCGAATAGTAATCAGTCCAGAGAAATAGTGTAGAGAATAGCAGTCCGTATTGTAATAAAGGATAGATTAAAAATGTGCTCCGTACAGTAATAGATGATAAAATAGAAAAAGCGATCCGAATAGTAATAGCCGATAGACTAGAACTGACGATTCAATAGACATCACGCGACATTCTACTTATGCGTTTCCTGTATGTTCACGTGGTCTACATAATTCAATATTGGGATCGTCTGTGTTTACTCACTGGCGATCTTTGTTCAAACTCAAGTGTCGGCAACGACACTTTAATAATATATAGCAGCGCCATAACAAATTCTACTGGTTATTTAACAGCCAAATCCAAATATGTTGCAAGCGATATTTTTTTGAGATAGTAACGCTTTTGAGTGACACAAGTCTTAATAATTTACACCATAGCTTGAGAGAGAAGGGGTGAATTCATACCTTTCCCATGAGTAGTTTTACGTATCTGTATATAAGGAACCTAACTGAAAATGGAACTCGGCTCTCCAATTCAAAATTAGGGTCATTGTTCATTACAGCAATTGCATATCGAAGCTTGCACACCATTTTATTCCTAAGCGGTCACACTTAAATTTACTGCCCAGTTCGATGTTGCTTAGTTTCTCTTATCTTACGGGAACCGCTGTTTCAACCTGATGTTGCCGTCAGCCCTTTCTATGTAGAAGCTTTCAAAATAATTATGGCATTTCGAAAAGTATGAATATATAGTAGAATAGACTGGGTTCTGTAACTACGAGTGACATCCAGTCTAATAGAAGAAATACTCTGAACTCTAAACAGTAGCGAAGAGTACCGGGAAACCATTCCACTATATTTCCAATGAAATCATAGCAATTAAGAAATAATAAAGGAAAATATCTGGATAACTGGCGCCTACGTCTAAAGAGACGAGACATTAAATACATTTCTGGAAATCTTGTCAAGTTGGCGTTGCCATCATCGTTATTGCAATATCCAATTGGCAGACTGCTTTGCCCTCTTCACATTAATGAGTACGATTTTACCTGAGATTTTCACGATTACTTTTTTCTCTGTTTCATTATTACGGACTTTACTCATTTTTTGCCGAGTATGTGATCGATACTTTTCTTATTCCAGTATAAATACTCACTGTTTAAATTTCGTACAGTTAGACAATATATGGCATGTCAGAGCAATACCATACTAACACTAAAATTTTGTGGAACGTTCACGACGATTATTGGTCAGGAAAACGTGGCACGAAATAAAAAACAATATTAAATAAAGTGTCTATTTAAAAATTGGAGAAAGATAAATAACCTCGAATCATCACAGAAACTGGACGTTTTAAAACACTTATACACAGCCGACGGTCAAAAAAAGCTTCTAGCAATTGGTATACATTTGTAAATGCAAGAATATTAATTTCAGTAAATTTTCCTACCTTCTCGATCAACATTTTTCCAATTAAAATATTAAATAAAACTTTGACATTGAATGCAATTAGTCAATAACGAAACCCACGAATTCTTAATGAGAAAAAAACCCAGCAGGAAACGAGTCTCGTTTTAATGAGTCATTTGACAATACAACTATAATAATTAGGATTTTTTTTCCATGTGTGAAGGTGTGAGAAACCACTTGTATCAAACATACTTATACATAAACAGTAATATCTATAGTTAGAATATAACCAGAAAATGACTGATATTTAAATACATTTTCAGGTGGGCCAGTAATTACCTCTTTATATAGGTTCCATTTTTGTCTACATGTGTTATATTCGCACTAAAATAAAATAATTCCTTCATCTGCTTAAAATTTCATCTGTATGAAACTAAATTTCGTGATCAATAGTAAAAAATGTGAAGTTTGAATATTTCAGCGAAGATCATCCTTCTTCGAATCTTATGTTACTCTTTCACTCTATATTGCTTTCTCCTTCTATCAATAAAAAAATCTCTCTCTCTTTATATATATATATATATATATATATATATATATATATATATAATATAATATAACACCAAATAGTAATAAGTAGGGATTGTTTAAAAGAGGACTTTTAGTCATATGGGAGTTCAATGTATGATACAGAGAAAATTATAAGAATACTTAAGAAAAAACCTTAGAAATCCATTGTCAGTAATAGATGTATTCAAATGAATATAAGCATATTCATCTCATCAACCGATTATATTTTATGAAATATAATCTATATATCCCAGACAGACAGATATACAAAATAAAAAAATGATAAATAGAATAATATATAATGCAAGATAATTAGAAAAATACAAAAAATGAATTAACCTGTAAAAGTTTTCTTTCGCAGCTTATATTTTGAGGCAAGACAACAAAACAAAAAAAATAATATAATGGGTAAGTGAAGGTAAAGATATAGTGAGGTTAATTTAAAAACAGACTTACAACAATGTGTCAAATAAAGACTTCAGAGAAAGTGGTAAAAATGGTATTTATTTAATCATCATCATCATCATCATCATCATCATCATCATCGTCGTCATGATCATCATCATCATATAATAATCACATCGTAATACGAATGATACTAATAAAATATAATATACTTATATGAAAATGTTATATTATATACAAATGAAAGACAAGCTACTTATATATCCGTGTACTGACGCACACACACACATATGTATAAGTATATATATATATATACAAATGCATATATATATATATATATAACAAAACATAAATATATCTACACATATGTATCTATATATATAAAAATTATCTAATAATAAAATGCTCCTGATAATAATAATAAAATGAAATTAAATATATTAAAACAATAAAATAACATAATCAAAAATGAGAATTCTAAATGAAACTAAAAAAAATTATAACATATATACATATATATATATATATATAAATAATATATATGTAATAATAATAATAATAATAGTAACTTATTAGGAATATTAAAAATATAGTAAAAAATGCTCGTAAAGATAATAACCGATATATATGATGTAGACATCTGTATGATAATCACATAAACAAGCAAATCTATCTACACACCTATGTATACGTCGACACTTTAAGATCATTTCATTTCTTTGGTTCAACAGTTAGCCTGTCTTTTGCATTTAATTATTAGGACTTTTCCGTAAGCATAGATTGTATCTATTTTTAAAATTGTTGGGAGATTGTAATTGACAGAAGATATCCAATTTAATATGTCGGGTGAAGCCTCTATCCATAATTCTACAAAAATTTTTAGAGTAAGCAGTTTGGTGCAATAAATGGCATCAGCGAAAGAATTTCACTCTTTAGAAAAATTAGCGTTCATATTTATTAGATAAACGTTCCATTATATACAAAATTATATATATATATATATATATATATATATATTTATTAAAGACATTTTTTTTTTATGTTTAACGTTGTTATTTATAGATACAAGTATTTAAGCAAATGCTCTGTTTATGATAAACAGTATTAAATAGCATTTACCGGCCTGAATGTCCGAGAAATCCTGTCAAAGAACGAAGATTTTCTATGAAAATTGTCCATTTCTTAACATATATATATATATATATATATATATATATATATATATATATATATATTTATATATATATGATGTGGGGCCAAAGTCGGGACCACAGAAGGAAAACACGGATCGCGGAATAGATGTAAGAAAGATATATTAACAACAGGTTAAACAGATAGTGTAAGCGGAGCTTGCTATATGTTAGTGTTCAATACTGGTAGTCGTACGCGGCTCTCACTGTCTCTCTGTCGTGTATTGTGTCGCATACTTAATATAGACCTGGAAGAGTCTATTGTGTAGGTAGTTCCGGTCTCACAATACCCCACTTCCAAGAGATTAATTTTTTATAAGAAGAGAAAAAACTAGAACTGTTAATACCTTTTTCCTCTTATGATCTACGTCGAGCGGTTGAGTAAATTTCCTTTTCCTTCCTGAGCGTCGCACTTCAAGAGAGACTTGGGGCGTGTCGAGATCGAAGTGAGCGAAAATTACGTCGATCGGCTCTTCACAGCTATTTTGTAGTGATTCCTCCGATTCCTTCAAACGGCATTTTCTGAGCTGGTTCCAATGGCGTTTGTGAGTGTTTTTGGGTCCTTGGACAATATAGACCAGTTCGTCAATTCTTTGTTTTATGGTGCCTACTTCCCAGAATGTTATATTGTTTTTGTAAGCCTTGAAAAAGAATTTATCGCCAGAATTGAAATATTTCTTATGAGGCGATGCGGTTTTTTTGAACTTTGCTTGCCGTGGAATAAGTTTGTCGAACTTGTTTCTGCAGGCGAGCTTCTCATAGGCATCTTCGGATTAGGGGTTATCCGATACACCTGCAGAAACTGTTGCAATGCTCTCTCTGTCGGTGTGCCTAGTGCCTTTTTTAAAACCCTTTTTAGAGTGTCCACGAAACTTTCGGCCTGGCCATTTGACCTAGGTTGGTACTGAGGCGTTGTAATGTGGTCCACATGATATGACTTGCAGAAGTCTCTAAATTCACTTGATGTGAATTGAGTAGCATTATCTGTAACTACACAATCTACCACGCCAAAACGCGCGAATAGCTCGTGTAGAAATCCGATCGTGCAGTTTGGGGTTTGTCTTTTGCATTGTAAGACCTCAGGCCATTTTGAGAGGCTATCCATAACAGTGAGGTAGTACATGTTGTCTATAGGCCCTGCAAAATCAACATGAATTCTTTGCCATCGGTGGTCTGTGTTTGGCCATGGTTTGCACGTCGTGGTTGTAGCTTTTGCTGCAAGCGCGCATCATTTGCATGATTCTGTCATGTCTGCTATGTTCTTGTCCATGTTTGGCCATTAAACATAAGAGCGCATGAGGCTTTTCGTACGGTTCTTCCCCGGATATCCCATGTGAAAATCCCTGAGGATTCTTCTTTGTAAGCTGTTTGGAATCACTACGCAGTCATTTTATAGTAGGACATCATCGCAGAGGGAGAAAACTTCAGGCACCTTGGGGTTTTTGTTGCGAATTTTGCTTTTTATGGATTGAATGAATTCATCTTACAGAGACTCCCTTTTTATGTCGGCCAAAGTAACTGGGAACTCTCTTATGGTACTCGCGATCATGTTTTTGATTTCACAATTTGTCCTTAGAGTAGCAATGATGGAGTCTTCAAAGACTCCTTTGTTTTTTTAATGAGTCGCGATAAACTGTCTGCATGGCAAATATTTTTGGATGTTAGGAACTCTATCTTGAAATTATAGTTTAAGAGAATTGTTCCCCAACGAAGTAGTCTATTTGCAGTATAGACTGGTAGACCTTTTTTAGAACCAAAAATTGTAATTAGAGGTTTATGGTCCGTCTGCAGTATGAACCGTCTACCATGTAGATATCTGTGAAACATTGTCACAGCGAATATTAAACCTAGAACCTCTTTCTCTATTTGAGAATATTGTTTCTCAGCTGGAAGTAGCGATCTTGATGTTTGAGCCACAGCTTTTCGTGAACCATCTGGCACTTTATACAGAATGCAAGCACCAATGCCATACGATTTTGCATCACTTGCGACTATGATGTCGAGACTAGGGTCGTAATGAGTGAGGGAGAGGTCTGAAGTAAGAGTTTTCTTGATCTTCTCGAATGCGTCTTGGCATTCCGGGGTCCATGACCATGCTTTGTCTTTTTTAAAAGTTGTTTGAGAGGTCCTCTCAAATTTTGCATGTTCTTAATGAACACTTGGTAAAAGTTAGGTAGGCCGAGGAAGCTTTGTAACGCTTGAACGTTATCTGGAGCCGGCATGTTTCTGATCGCGTTGGCTCTTTCTGGATCCGGCCGACGACCGTCTTTATTTATGATGTGCCCTAAGTATTTAATCTCCGGTAAGAAAAAGTCACACTTTGCCTCCTTAACCTTAAATCCGTATTCTTGTATCTTTTCAAATACGTTTATTATATGGTTCCGGTGCTCTGCCGTAGTTTTACTCGTAACCAGTATATCATCCAAATATGCTGTTGCATAGTCAAGTTCGCCCAGTATGGCGTCCATGACCTGCTGGAAAATTGCAGGCGCAACCTTTACTCCAAAAGCCAGTCTATTGTATTTGTACAACCCCCTATGTGTGTTTATGCAGAGCAATTTAGAACTTTCTTCTTCCACCTCTATCTGAAGGTATGCGTCCGAGAGGTCGATTTAAGAAAAAAAAAATTCCACCATTGAGTTTATTGAAAATTTCTTCAGGGCTTGGGAGAGGATAGTGGTGATCTTTCAAGGCATCGTTTAACCGCGTAGAAAAATCTGCACATACTCGTATTTGATTGGATTTCTTTTTTACGTAGAACGTAGGTGCTGCCCACTCGCTGAAATCTGTTTTTGACAGAATACCTGCTTGTTTGAGTCTATCTAACTTTTTGTTAATTTGCTCTAGAGCAGCGAAAGGGACATTCCGTTTCTTTTTGAATACCGGTTGTGCATCGTCCTTCACCTTGAAATTAGCTTTCATTTTACTACATTTCCCAAGGCTCTCACTGTCTCTCTGTCGAGTGTTGTGTCACATACTTAATATAGGCCTGGAACAGTCTATTGTGTAAGTAGTTCCGGTCTCACAATAATATATATATATATATATATATATATATATATATGTCAAAGGATGTAGTGTAGTAGGTAAGCTTACAGCAGACATTACGAAATATGCTCCCGAATTATTTTCTGTTCTCTCTAAAATGTACAATAATTTTGATGTTGCTTGTCTTTTTCCTGCTTGTTCGATATTCTCTTCTCTCGTTTCTGTCTTTAAGAATTTTCGCCCTTCTACACTTTCTGGTAAATTACTATAGGATCTAATCAAGTTTGAATTTGTGATACATTTCACATCACCGTGATTTATTTCAGATGAGCAATATATCTTTCGCACCTCAAGGTCATGTACTGATGTGTTAAAGGTCATTGATGAAAGAGACTAACAAACTTCAGATAGGAATGTTGACGCTTGGGCGCTTGTTTGAATATATTGAAAGCATTTTGCATACTTTAGTCTATTTGTCTTTTTTCACAATTTCAAAGATATACTATTTGTGGAATAATGTTTTAGCTGAATCATTCTTTCTTATTGAATAGCGCAATAAAAGTGGTCTTGAACGGCCAGTTTTCTAGATTTTATTTCTTTAATGCAGACATCATTGGAACGATGTTGCACCTAATTTTCGTAAACAAACTTCCTGATGCAGTCGGTTCTTATTTCTGTGTCTTTAGATAAGGTCACTTTGGCTCTGATCCAAAATCAGCATTTGCTTTTTCTTGTTAACTGGGACATGGAATGACTTGTCAATTTTAACGCTTCCAAATCAAAAATAAAATATTTTAAAGGCTGTAAAGTATCCATTTAATCTTCCATCAGCATGGCTGTTGGTAAAATCCACACGAGTAATTCCTTGCTCCTTACGGACCTACTTATTTCCGTTGTCATGAAGTGCACAAATTAAGGTCTGCTGCTAGGAAATGGCTTCTCTGTGTTGTGCTTGCCAAAATCACGTAAATGTTATTATAATCATACTATTCGCCCTTTGCTTAAATATTGCTGACAAATAGTGTCCGGTGCACTTGCTCTAAACCTACAAATCCTTGATAAAATCAAAAGAAAAAATATGAATATTATAGTCCGTGTATATATATATATATATATATATATATATATATATATATATATATATATATATGTATATATATGTATGTATATATATGTATGTATATATATATATATATATATATGTATATATATATATATATATATATATATATATATATGTATATATATATGTATATATATATATATGTATATATATATATATATATATATATATGTATGTATGTATATATATATGTATATATATATATATATATATGTATATATATATATATATATATATATATATATATATATATATATATATATATATATATATATATATATATATATATATATATATATATATATATATATATCTGCGCGCACACATATATATGACATGCATTATATTACTTTTGTTAGATACAGAAGTGTGTTTAACCGTTGGATAGTGCGTAAATAATTTTGGGAAATACATGGATTGTTAACGATTTATTGTAGCAATTCATCACAAATCAGGAAAATCATTCATATAGTAATGCATGCACTACTGAGGAGAATAAATATTTTACATGAAAAAGACCAGTTCATGTTATTTTATAATGTTTTTAAAAAGTATAAAGTGTGACCTTATATTTCAAAGTGTGCATTTGTATTTTTCTCGTGTAAAAATATTAGGTTCATCTATTTTAAATGTAAAAAAGTTGTTTTAGGAAAAAAATAGATAAAATCAGAATGCTTACATTATTTTGTGTTTTGTAGAAAATCTGAATTATATATATATATATATATATATATATATATATATATATATATATATATATATAGATAGATAGATAGATAGATAGATAGAGTGAGAGAGACTGTCAGACCGACAGACATATATATATATATATATATATATATATATATATATATATATAAATTAGAGAATGAGATCTCTTGTTAATACAATCAGTCGAGCGGTCAGATTTTCGCTTATCGCCCGATATATATATATATATATATATATATATATATATATATATATATATATATATATATATATATATATATATATATATATATATATATATATATATATATATATATATGTATGTATGTATGTATGTATGTATGTATGTAGAGAAATATATATGCACATATTAGAAAAATATCACACGCTCACTCAATACACAAAATGGAGATTTCAAAACATAAATCGATGAGAACAAAACCCTCATTCCTTCGTCCTTTCTCTGACCAATGCTAATAGTTTTACGCAGAAGTTTATTTTCTCCACAAGTTCAAGACAAATTTGGATTACTAGTACCGACAAAAGACAGTAGTTAAGTAGTTAAACTTCAGAAAACAAAAAATAACATCATTTAAAAGATGTGGATATACACCATCTTTGCCAGATGAAAGTAAAGAGACTGGAACACTTGTAACAAAATTATGGAAAATAAAATATAATATATATTTAAAATATCCACATTATAACCACAAACGTTTTCGGCTTCTTTCTTCTCTTTAAATTATATATATATATATATATATATATATATATATATATATATATATATAGTTTATGCAAACTTAGGTAATCCGTATGGGTAGACCCAAGGAAGATGATATCCAGATAGCTCAATTTAAAATTCAGAGCAGATATGTTTGAATAAGAAACAAACCACGTTAAGATTCCATGTAATAAGAGAATTTCTTTTCATTTTAGCTTTTGGAAGTAAAGTCTGATGATCCAGAACCCTGTTAAAGGGGTTATGGTGAAATAGCTTATTACATGGTATCTTAACGTGGTCTGTTTTTTTCAAACAAATACATATATATATATATATATATATATATATATATATATATATATATATGTGTGTGTGTGTGTGTGTGTGTGTGTGTGTGTGTATGTGTGTGTGTGTGAATGTGTGGGTGTGTGTGTGTGCCTGTTTGTATGTAAGTGTGTGTGTTGTTCAGAGATAGGATAATGAATATATAATAAAAACGATTCAATAATGCAATGGACGGTGGCGCAAAAGGAAGCGATTTATGGCAGATATGACATAACTAATCGAATTGGTAACACAGAGGAACAATAACTTTCCTACTTCAGCACCAAAAAGTGACAGCTGTGTACTACTAATAGACATTCTCAAATTCAACTTCCTAAATGAAAAATTATTCCTATTCTAATTCGTATATCCCATTCAGAATATAACAAACACATGTAGTACGTGGAATTCTTAGACAAACGTCTCTTTACAAGGTCCTTATACGATTGACTTAAATGGCGTTTTTGTATTTTTACTCAATTCATTGACAAATCCAGATGTATCTTTAATTTACTGTACAAACATGAAAAAAAAAATTCAGCTGACATATAAAACTGTCACTCGACAAAAAGTGTGTCGGTCGAAATGTATCATATTTCTAAAGATAAACATTGCAATTAGGGGAAAGACAACTACTTGGATGGTTCCAGATGAACAGACAGTCGTTGTGTACGACGCTCCAAAATATCTAAGCGAATATGCACTCGTTGTATATGCATGTTCATTAACTTTATTTTTTATTTCATTTTAACTCAATATTGATTTTCTTTTATTTTTAAATATGTACAATGTCAACTATTTATTTTTTGAAAAAAAAAATATCTGAATCATTTACTTTCTTTAATTTTGTTAGTGATGCTATAAATATTCAAAGAAATATATTTCACATATTTAGTAATTACGATAAATACATCCTAACTACACCCCACGAAATTTTACGTTACTTTTCGAAACCAACTTTACTAATAGTTGAAGAAAGCTTAATTTTTCGCCAGCAATCACGTTAATAGATAATAAAAGCATTTGCCCCATAATTGTCACAAGATTTTACATTTCCCCTATTGCTGGTGCTTTTCCCTTCGTAGATTCGTATCTAGCTAATCAATTGAAAGCAAACACTTTGAAATATTAATAATATTGACTATTATTACCTTTCAGGAAAATTTGGCAAGATAATCTCAGGCAGTGTAGCTGTTCAACCTGAAAATATCAATGTTTGATTTTTCATATAAATAATTTAATACTTTACGAGACAGGCTGTGCAATTAAACTATAATTTGTTATAATAAGAAATGAATATATATATAATATATATATATATATATATATATATATATATATATATATATATATATATATATATATATATATACAATCAAAAGAACAGTAAGATTTATAATCCGATGTTCTTAGCAGTTATTTATATTTAAAAGAAACGGTGCTGAATACAAACTGTTGTGCAAAATATTATAATTAATGAATAAAATATATTAGAATTAATAAAGAAAAATGCCAAACATTTACTTTAGCATTGAAAACCCAGTTGACTCACTAAATAACGGAAGTATACGACTGTTAGCAGACACCCCCACCCCACATAAACTTAACCTGACTTTGTAAGTAACATATATTGATTGCATAAGCTATATAGGGAAATTAAAACCCAACCACACATAAATTAAAATAGATTTTCCTCAGCCGTAACAAAATATCAATATTGTCTGCGCGTATGAATTAGCTAAATTTCTTGGAATGTTTATTCCTAACATCTCTTGACAATGTAACAAGACTATGGATTTGAAGTTCAATTTCAATAATTAAATTTATAAATTTAATTTCAGTTTTGAAATATTTAAATTTTCTGTGTCGCGATGAAATCGTATTTTTAAAAGTAAAACTTAACACACACACACATATATATATATATATATATATATATATATATATATATATATATATATATATATATATATATATATATAGAGAGAGAGAGAGAGAGAGAGAGAGAGAGAATGGGTCTTCCTATAGAAAGTTTTATTTTAATATACCGAACTATATTTTGTGGATAATCATGTTTGAATTGCCGACATATATATATATATATATATATTTTTTGCTTTGACAAATATAATAGAATTTCGGTTTACCTGAAGAAGTGATACAGCGATATTTAAATATTTAAATAAATCATAAGTTCATTATATCTGTAGGCATTAGAATGTTTTCCAAAACTTGTGACCTATGTAAGTTTATACTTTCTACCAGAGTATACCAGTAGTAGCATAATAAATAAAATCATCACTATATGATAATCTTGTAATTAATCATTGATTCAAACTAGCTCTTATTTTTAATTTTCACTGACAAATTTTTATCACTATTTAAAAATATTTTCCCATTGATCTAATCATTTTTTGTACATATAATTACGTTTCTAACGCAATAAAATGCACTCTTCATCTTGAGCTAAGTCACACTACGCGTACTTGTGTAAATATCTGGATGAATGCTATATCAGATCTAACAGAATAGTCTGTTCTTATTCCTAAATGTTTCACAGCCAAGGTGTCAGAATTAAAATTTCATTCTCAGAATGTCAATTTATTCTTCTATTTAGACTGTGTTGATTTTTGCACTTACCCAAACTTGATCACGCAAATTGCATTAGATTTATTATGCATAAGTTTGATACTAGTTTGTAATTTCAAGTTCCAGAAATCATAACTAATATGTCATAGGTACGTAGCAGAAATTTACTGATGATTATTTTATTAACCTACAGTAACCGGACACTGGCGTCGACTTTTTTACTGCCGTCTCCTATTTATTTATTTTTTATAAATATTATAATTATGAGAAATTCTACCTAATGAATCAATGGATAATAGTAACAAACTTTCATAACGATTATTTTCATAAGATTTTTTTTTTATCTTTAAATATTTCTTCATTACGAGATATTTATTCAGTGGAAAGAAAATATATTTCGGTTATTCTTGTATTTTAAATATTTATGTTTGTGATAGTGGTGGTGCTGATGTTGATGATGACGATGATTACAATAATGGCGACTATGACGATCTTGATGATGATGTTGATCAAAACAAGTATATGAATCATTAACTGAGATCGATAGTCTGCGTTATCCATAAAATGAATTGTGATTGGAAATGTGAGAGTAAAACAGTTGTAAAATGTCGGAACGGTGGCAGAAAAAAAAAAAAGAGGGTGAAAAGAAAATCTAATATTCTTGAGACCAAATGAAAAATAAAAGACTTTCGTTCCTGCCTCAAACAAAACTGTTGATTTGCCAATGCGTCGAATGTCAAGAGAAGGGGAAAACAGAGGACGTGGGCAGATAGAAAAGAAAGCGTGCTGTTTCGTTTTGCTGTGATTAAAACTCGGAAATCGGTGGAAAATCGAAGTGTGCCAATTCAAGAAAACAGCAGTAGTTGTCCTTTCCTTTATAAATAACTATTTTCCCTGACAGCAATAACATGAATGGGCTTGATGGTTGCAAGTTAGAGCTTACTGAATTCGAGGATCATTTCCATTCAAAGAAATTCCTGAATATTACCGCAAAAAAATTAAAATATCGCTATAGTTTGTATGGAGAATCAATGAGATTCGTTGAATAAAAGCAAAAGATGTTTTCTTCGGATTAATTAGCCTTTCCGTTAGTTGACAGACTTTCATCCAATCTTTTCCACGAAATCCTTTAGATCTCCAGTTCTTACGGAGAGTATGTTTTTTTCATAAACGCAAAACAATATCTAAAAGACAAGAGAAATAATGAAACATTTATTGATTAGAGTAATCTAAATTCATGAAACGTAAAATACAGACGATCTACTATAAAAAAAAATATACCAACTGCAAAACGTTCAGAATTCTTGAACATAATTTGACTTGATAATGTTTTATCCTTCATACTTAGAAGCAGACACGGCCATATTAAAATAAATAATTTAAGCATCAATCGCAGGTCATGCCAAATAGATTCGTTTTCCCCATTTCGCTTCTGTCTTGCACTTTTCTCTCTATTCAAATTCCTTAATTATTCAAACATTGATACAAAACCTAAAAATATAGAAGTAAACAACTTTTCTATATGAGAAAAATGAAAACGACCATAAATTCCTACTGAAGATACTAAAGGAAACCTGTGATGATTCTGGAATTGAATTTTGCCTTGAAAATTGAGCTAAGTCAATTTTTGATGCAGGGAAATTTGTAAAATATAGTAATATAGAGATAGGCATCTACACCTCCATCACAATCCTACAAGTGGAAGCCTAGACATACTCAGTTATTCAAAAAAGAAAATTGCATAAAATACGAAAAAAAGAAGGAAACGACAAAAAAAAAAAAAAAAACAATTCTACCGTTAGGGTACGTTTGATTCTTCGGTTAAAAATGAATTCATTGAAGAGAAAAGACTCATGGATTCGCTGGCATTACCTGTGGCTTTGGGCTTATGAGATGGAACTTTCCTGATATAGCAATCATTGATTCCAAAGTACGTAAGCTACTGACTAAATACTGTAGGCGCCAAACTAAAAGGTGATATTGATATAGTAAACCTCCCTAAATATGCTGAATAACAAGAACTCACTCTGTTAGAACGATTTTTAAAGCATCAATAATGGCGGTAGTAAAATATTTAGAAATGTCACGAGATACGTATCTGAAGTCTGTACTCAAGCAGGAGAGTGAAAAATATACTTCCATCTTTAAACAATACGGAAATCCTTAGATGTTACAGATACACAAGACGACAAATATCCTGAACCCTCTCATTTGCAGCAAAGAAAACTGCTTATATGAAGAATCTTGAACAAATATATAGTTCAAAACCCTTTTATGGAAATTCCCGAAAGCGCCTAGATGAATCAGATATCAATGTCCACCAAACTGATCAATGGATTAGAAGTGAAATTAAATGGAAGACAGAAGGCCTTATTAGGGCAGCTTAAGCCCAATATCTTCCAACTAATACCTACAAGGCTACAATCAACAAAACTGACTCAAATCAACATATCCTTTATGGAATAAATTTGAAGAAAATATTGATCACATAGAATGAGATTACCCAGTCCCTTTTGAGAAACATTAGATTACTAGACTTGAAAGGCTAGAACAATATAATAATTGGCATGTCTGTTCGTACTATGGAATTGAAGTAACAGATGATGTCATAAATGGTGATGCAATGACTATAATATTGAATTTCCCAATACTCTCAAACAGGAAAATTAATGCAAATAGACAAGACATATTAATAAAATATCTGCCAACTAATTGATATGACTTGCCCACAACAATCCAATATTTCTAAAAAATGAAAGACTTTTCAAAAATTCTTAAATTATATGGACCCACAAATCAATGTAACAAAAATGTGGCAAGTCTAAACTACATTTATCCCTATTGTGATAGGTTTACTGGCTATGAAAAAAAGAGTACCGGAAAGTATATGAGTAAAATTCTTGGACGCATAAGCATATCAGATCTACAACATTTTTCTTTGTGTAATTAAAGATTAATAAATTCCCATATCATCCGCTAAACCCTCTCCATCGAATAAAATGACCCAAATGTGCATAGATAATTCTACGACAGTGTCTTTTTTACTCATAAACCCTGGTTGCTACTTCATAATTAAGCATTTAAAATTGTTCTCTTGCAAAGTAATTTAGATTTACAAAATACTTGGATATCTCTCTTTCAGAAACCACGTGGCGCATATGAACAGCTACGAAATGGTTTTGATAAACGTTGCGGATCCGTGTGGGGAAAACGTCATAAAGGCAGAGGAGGAGAAAATGCAGAATTAACAAGAAATGGTCTGGTGTATTCGAGAATTGTACCCGGCATCGGCTAAATATACTTATTTTGGAGTTGATACACTCAATACTATTTACAGAAATAGCTGGGCCTCGTTTGATTGCTGAGAAACAGTTGATACCTTTGGGATTGCGCAGAGATAACATTTCTTGAAATAGGTTATGTACTAAAAAAGGGAGGTTTGTCTCTAGGAACTGAGATCATCATCCGGTCGAAACACATAAGAGTAACAGATTATCTCAAATAGAAATGAATAGAATTTAATATATTAAAAATTAAATGATGGAACAGTATTTAAACACAACTAAAATACCAACAATAACAGTTGCTATATAGATGGTTAAAAACGGTAGATACACACATTAAGAAAATCGAGAATTCCTCCATTCCATGAGTTACAAAGGATCGCGCAGATAATCACTCCACAGAGTTAAAAAAAAATTAATGAACTTTGTAAGAGCCAACTTCTTTTACTGGAGATTATGGTACAAATATGCTAAGGCATTTTATTAGTGAAAATCAGGAAAAATAAAAACAATAATATTAATACTATAAACATTATGATATAAAGACACAGACACACACACGAAACCTTAGACACTCACACACACATACATGCATACATAATTCTGCAGTGAAAATAGAGCTTCTTTTTGGGAGGTAATATTTCGGTAATATTTTTGCTCACTGCTGCACATCCTCACATTTTGACCCGTCGTTATAGATGGGAAATGTTTAGGGAAGTTTGCCAATATGTCCTGACATATATCCTGGAATATGAGGGGGCGCGTTTTTTTGTTTTGAGAGATTATGTAATTCTAGCAGAATTTTGTGTTTCTTTTTTATATATTCCATGGTGGAATACAGCATGCAGTTTTCTAGAACGTTTGAGAGTGAAGTGCATCTATCTTCAACAATGCGTTTCATCCTGAGTCCGTAGCGTAGTATAGTAGTATTATTTTGTCGGAATACATCCCAGTAATTCTGTTTTAATGTACTGCTGTACCTTGATATTATTGGGCATGGTATTATTTTTACATAGTGCCGCAGTTTCTACTGTATTGCGCCATAAATGTGGTGGTGTTTCATTACTATCTTTGTATATGCTCTCCACTTACGAGGTTCTGAATGTCCCAAGTAAGAATCTGAGGCCTTGATAATGGGTAGCACTGAGAATTTTTAGGTACGATATTCTGGCTCCGCCATATATGAAACTAGCGTAATCTAGATTTGAGTGAAGTAGTGATCTGTATGATTTCATTAATGATAGTCGATCTCCTTCACGTTCATTATAAGCTACTACACACAGATGATGTAGGGATTTGTTATATTTAGTTTTCAAAAATTTAAATGGGGAATGAACGCTATTTTTTTTTATGAAAAATAGAAATCTGTTTTCTTCCACAACTTGGAGTTTTGCCCTCTCTAATTTTAAACATGGCTCGTTGTGCAGTTTTCTTACTGTGCTTAAACGTAAAGGCCCATTTGTGTGTTCTATTGAGACATTTTTGGAGTGTCTTTCTCTGATATTTGTATGTCGATATTTGTACATAATTAGAAAATTGTCAAGATCCTCTCACTCTTAAGCTGACAGATTTACCTATAGAGTGGAACCCCATCTCCTTGATATTGCAAATGCGATAGCTATACTTCCTATACAGACATGAAACATCTGGCATTTCAGAAAATTTCCTCTGAATTGAATCAGCCTTCTTTTTAGTCCCAGTTCCTGCAGATCTTTCAAGATACCAATTTTCCAGGTTGCATCTGATGAATTTCTTAGTAAAAAAAGATGGCTCTGAGAATGCTTCCCTTACAAATGTTTCTTGGCGTATTGTGATCCATTGTACTTCTTTTTTCCCTAAAAGCACATTGAGAAACGTTGATTAGGCCATTATTTTCCAGGTACCATGTCAACCTGTTGTTTACCATTCTCTCCATAGTTTTGCATAGGCAGCTCGTTAGTGCTATACACCTGTAGCGTTTAGCGTCTGTGCCATCCTTTCCGGATTTTGGAATAGCTATGATGACTGACAGCCTCCACATATCTTTGAAACTGCAAATTGTCCATTTTTTATTATACAATTTTTGTAACAGTTGTAATGTTTTCTGAGCAACTGTTTTATGAATTGATAGTGGATCTGGTCCCAAAGTTGAATTGTGGGCTTTTTTTAAAGATTCATTTCGTTCTTCTGTAATGCATGGCAGGTCATAGGTCGCAGCGTTATTTGATTTAAAATTTAATTGTTGTTTTTCCGCTTTTTGTTTGATCCTCGGAAATTGTTTTCAAACATTTTGGGCGGATGAGTTTTTAGAGATTGCTTTGACTAATTGATCAATGATATTCTTTTAGTTACTTATTTTACAGTTATTTATCGAGATGTGGTTTATAGCGTTAATAGGACGTTTACCAGCTATTGCCTTATCAAATTCTATAGAGATTTTATTTTTGTCGCAGAGTAAAGTCAGTTGGCTTATTTTTTCCAGCATTCTTTTCTGCTCGGTTTAACTATTTTCCTTGCTTTTGCTTGAAGTTGTTAAATTTTCTTTTGAGCCTGACAGCTTCCTTACACTCAACATTGATCCAAGGTATATTACGTTTTTCGCACTGAAGTTTTTGGAATGCGTTACTTTGCTATAGATATAAGGATTTCCGTAAGCTCTTTTAAGTCCTTGATGCATTTACCTTCAACAAGTTTATCAGAACATTGGTTTTTAAATTCGTCCCAGTTCGCTCCTCCTAATTTCAGACGTAATGGATTTTAATTATTATGTTTTAAATTTGCAGAACAGTTGGTAAGTGATCAGTACTGCATGAGACAGCCAGAACTTTCCAAGAGAAATCTATATGGATTTATAGATAACAAATAGATAAATCAATTGCAGAGTAGCTGCAAATAAATGGATTTATCTAAACCATGTATCATCGTTATAAATTTATAAATCATAGTTGTTTAAAATAGTGTCTAACGTCCAATCCTATTGGTTAGTATATTTACTGCTCCATATATGGTCTTGTTATAGGTAAAGTCCCTAGTATCATAATGGGTACAGGGAGTTACCGTATAATTTCATGAATATCAACTTCATATACTCGTCCAATCGCTGGGATATATACGATTCAAATGTTCAGTAACCTGTGAAGAGTCACTGTAAAAGCAGTCGCTTGAAAAGTAGTTATCAATTTTATTTCATTTGGGGTACATCGTCCCAAAGTAGAACAGATCTACCGCCAGATGCAAAAGACCAGTTTCATTTATATAGATATATTGATGATATTCTTTTATATTCACTTTCTCACCTTGCTTAAGATATGCTTCTTGAAGGCTGCCCATGACAGGTCGATTATTAACAGAATTTCAGTTATATTTGCCTTCATTCCACAGCAGTTCCATTGAATTATCTTATGCATGTGTGTTTAAACGTTTCTTCTTTTAACGTATGTTGTTTTGATTTCTTTTTTTTTCCTAGTTTTCATTTTGGAGGATGTAGTCTTTTGAGAGTCCTGGCTTTCCACCTCAAACATTTCTGGTTCGGTTTTTGCGTCGGGATTTGGTCGCTGTGGATTTCCGGCTTTGGTTTGGTTGATTCTGTTCTTTTGGAAGATACTCTTTTCAGTCTGTTTTTCCTGGCTTTTGATGGACGGATAGGCGATCGTTGTGACCTTTTCGTTGGAGATTGCGTATTTCTTGTAGGAGTTCTTTCTGTTTGAAATAACATTTCGTTTTTATATATTATTTGAGTTCTTTCACTGTCCTTCTTTTTCGGTTTAAACTGCAACATTTGCTTGGAATAGTCTTTTAGGTAAGTTTGAAATTTGAGTCAATCATTTAGTCTCTCAATGAGAGTCCTGTATTTGTCAGGATGACCGGCATTATTTATGGACTTATTTTCTGTTATTTTTTCGTTGGAAGGGCCTTTCATGTAACCTTCTACTTCTTGCGTTGCTTCTGAAAATCAGATCTTTCTTTTATATTTTACATTGAAAATTTCCCTTTTCTTTTCCAGAAATCGCATGTTCGTGACTATACTGGATGGCTTTCCTGGCATTTAGCATATCATATCTCATGGTGAATCAGTTTGGCCATATTTTACTCATACTTGGCGACTCCTGCTGCTACCCTATAATGACCAAATTTTCAAAACCTAATGCATCATAATGGAGCAGGGATATATTGTTCCACTCGTAAATATTACATCTTACTTTCATTTGGTGGTGGGGGGGATTTCAGGTTTGACAAAATTATGGATATATATGCCAGTCAATTTATTTCCTTTTTTCTTTAACTGAGATCCTATGGTAATCGCTGGCTCATTGGCTTCCTAAACCAGGAAGGCCAGACACAACTCTTCACTTCTACTGACACTTTTAGAAGTACTCAGTCTTGGATGGGGAAAGGCTTTAATTTTGATATTATGAAAGGTTTTCATGTTTATTATATTGTCCGCATGTTTCCTATTACATCTATCAACTTTCCAACTGTTTCAGAATTAGGCCTACTGGATGGTACCTTTTCAATCGAGAAAGGGGAATGTTTTGCCCGGGATTTTTTGCCTTTTTTATCTAATAATAATAATGGACTATTCCATACTTAATAAATACTGCGTAATCGCTGCTCACTTTCTGAGCGACGGTTCGGTTCAACTCTGTCTACGGACGGAGAGGAACCCGAAGGAGGCGACGCCGAAGGGCGGAGTCCTTCGGGGAGGTAAACTGGCCCTAAACCAGTTTATACGGTTTCAAATGGGCCACGACACAATGGCTCTTCAAAAGGCTTCTTTGACGCCCCTGTGGGTGGACGATGAATATAGTCCGTCGCTCACTTTCTGAGCGAACGGTTCTTTAACCTCTGCTTTCGGACGGAGGAACCCCAACTACGCCGAATGCCGGAGTCTCCTTCGGGAGGTAAATCATTCCTGAACCCGTTTATACGGGTTCAAATGGGTCCGTTGGCTCGGAAATGCCCACGTTAAAAAGGCCTTGTGCCATTCGGTGGACGACTAAATATAGTCTGTCGCTCACTTTCTGAGCGACGGTTCGGTTCAACTCTCTGTCTACGGACGGAATCAACCAGGAGGCTACGCCGAAGGGGCGGAGTCTCCTTCGGGGAGGTAAAATCGCCCGTTCTAACCCTTTGGTTAGATGAATACCAGCCTCGTCGTTCTCAACCCGCTTCCAACGCCTGGTTACCAGGGTAACTGCACTGATCTCCGTTCTGCCTACCCACGTTGTGATTAGATCTTAGACAGACGGGATCAAACAGGGATTGGGCCGTATGCAAGCTGAGTCCAACGGGGGTGATAACACACAAGAAAAATAAAAACTCACAAGGTCAAAAATGATGAAGAAAAAAAGGTAACAACTTTTTATATCTAATTGTTTGGTACACAAGATTATTCATACCTCCCGACCCGTTCTGTGGACCGTGGCACCACGCTTCTACCATACAACTTTAAGGCTTCGAGTTGCTTGCTCTCTAGAAATTTGCATTTCGGGGTGTGGTTTGGTTTCAACACTGGTCGCTGATCTCTACCTGTCGTTCACGGCTGATTTCTCTCGCCGTCCGTGGCTGCAACTAACTCTTCTCTTCGGCGTCCGCGCTGCAACTAAAAACTCTTCTCTTCAGAGTCTGAATTATTGTTCACTCATCTCCGCCGTCAGTGCGCGAATTAACTTCTTCTCTTCGGCTTCGGTTGGACGAGCTTATTCACTTCGGCTTGGGTTGGACGAATTTCTTCACTTCGGCTTGGTTTGATTCCAACTTCTCCACTTAGGCCAAACGGGCTGCTTCCCTTCGGCTTCTCTTGCCCGCAAGGGGGCGAATGAACCGGGCCCGCCGCCGGCGCTCAAACTCCATCGTCGTCCGCGCTGCAACTGATTTCTGTCGGTTCGGGTCTCGCTTTTATTGAGGCAGTTAAAAACTGGGGGTGGGTCTGTCGGCGCCAGGGTTTTCTTGATAATTCTAAATACGTATTATTTCTGATTAGGGATTTTCCATTTTCGGTAACTTACTTTCCTCCTACTTCCTTACTGTGCCTCTGGGGGGCGTATACCCGCTTCCCCACTCCTTCGTATGTCAGGTGACCGCTCTCGACCAATGGAGTCCTGGTCGGGCATCTTTCCTCCTCCCTCGCACATCATGTGACCGCTCTCGGCCAATGGGGTCCTGGTCAGGTGTCTCTCTCCTCCTCCTTCATGTATCATGTGACCGCCTTCGGCCAATGAGACTCTGGTCGGTATCTTTCCTCCTTCCTTCGTGACGTCTTTAATCGGGCGTGGACAATCCGTGGCCCCGTTCTGGGGGAAGAAACACCTTGCTTAAAGAAACAAAAATTTAAATTGTCCTTTTCGTACTTGACCGAAATGACGATCCCGGTTTCTTTTACATGCCGTATTTGTCAAACAATTTATCGCTAATTGTATACGATCTAAGAAAGGGATTTCCCAGACTGGGTGGCGTTAACGTGAACTAATGAAAATATTTCACTTTTTTCTCCTATGATAATAAAAATCTTAATTATCTCAAAAAAATCACATCACCTTGGGTGGCTTTTTTTTTTTCAACTTAGAAATTGTCTGGATTTTCGTATTAATGGTTTTTTTCATATCCTTAGATTGCCTTCCCCATCCTTAGATTTTACTATCATCTCAATGACACCTTTTCATTTGTTACCTATCAATATTTTTTTTTGTCCCTAAAATTCGTTTCTTCAACCAATTGATAACAACTTCCATTTTCGTGGACACGGAAGTCGGTCAGGTACTTTGACCTAGATATCTTTTGACACCTGTTATGTGTCAGCTGAGCGTGTGTTTATGACCGGGTTTTGTATTATATTTTTTTTTTCTTTTTTTTTTCTTCTTTTTTTCTTTCTTTCTCCCAGATCGCTTGAATGTAAAGAAAGAATTATTCCTAACCCCGAAATATTTTTCAGCCTCAAATAATTATCAAATGGTTGACAAACCGTAAAAAACAAATCATATATTTATGAATATTTCTTTTCAGCTTTCTACTTATGCATGGTGCCACACAGGCCAGGTCTACATAAACCAATATATACTTATTCGAGAAAGACTCTGGGCACCCGTTAAACGTACAAATTAGTGTACAAATTGGCATTTTCATGACCATGTCTAAGACTAGATCTCTTTAAACAGATCGTCCGCTAACCATCGCCTTTATACGACTATAATTTGGATAGAGATGTTATTTTATCCCGATGTATATTTGGGATATTTTAAAGGGTGTTTCATTATGAAAGTTTATATATAAGGGTGTTTCATTAAGACGGATATATAAAGGTGCTTCGTTAAATCGGATCAAAATCAGCAGTAAATAAATCAGTATTATTGGAGAAAACATTTTTTATTTCTCTATTGGATCATATCATTTAAGTCATGGCAATTATGTCTAAAAAATATTATCGCCCAAATTATCGCCAAATCTGAAAGAAAAGAAAAAATCATTACACTCTTAAAATTAATTCACATTTAAATTCGGTCCAGGTTATTGGAACACGCTTTATTTAGTTATAAAGTACTCCATAAATTAATATCGTTATAGGAGCTAGGGCTTGAACGACCAGTCTATTCATCGGATCGAACCTCTCCGACCTACCGTCTAGTCCGAGTCAAGGCCAATATAGTGCGTTTGAAACCAGAAGTAACCCTGTTTTCTGAAGTGCTCAACCACAAGGACACCCTCTCTAGACATTACGGGTTGCCACCCAGGGCAAACAAGTAACATCATTGTGGAGTGGGGCTCTTACACATTTGCTGAGGTGCAGTCGGCGTATTTTGAAACTCCAGCGAATAGTCGATTGGAAATGAGATGAAATAAATAAATAAAAAAAAATGTTTCCGGATCGACTTTCACTTGAAGGTTACACATCGCCGTTTATTGAACTCACCGAGGATTCAGTGGGTAATGTCGGGCTCTGCGTTATTATGTGTTACCTTCCCTACTTGAGGTTAAGTCTATAAATATCTCAATCAATGACTAAAATGTGAAATCGATATCCAACGTCGAAACATATATTCAAGACAGAGACACTTGATAGTCTGTACGTCCACATATGTTGGCACAAAAGTAAATTAAGGTCCGATCGATATGAGACATCTTTATGGAACATGTTTGTAGTCAGTGATTCGATTCATACAGTGTCGATGTTTAAGTTCGGTAACTCTTAAAGCTCCTTATCAAAACGTGTATATATTTAAACTGACAATAAATTGTGTCCATAAAAGAGATTTAAAGATGTATAGGGTTACACATACCTACCCACATGAACAATAAATGTTCCTACCCATAAATATTCGATTGGGCTGGCATATATAGATGTATGCCTCCATATATATATATATATATATATATATATATATATATATATATATATATATACAATGACTTGTATAAATTGTTGTTTAATTTTTGCAAATATATATATATATATACAATCTTACCTGATTTTCACCGAAATGGATCTTCAGGACTTCAGGATACGTTTACCCTGAAGATCAATTTAGGTGAAACCTAGGTACGTAGTTCGTGGCTCACTAGAATTTTTCTAATTTGCTCTATTTTTAGATTATTGAGCAATTTAAGTTTTTTCTTATTTACTCGATTTATTTTTTCTATAGACAACAAATTACAAAAGTGGACGAGTTCTTTCAGCCTACACGGGCCTTTGTAGTCCTCTCTTTTATTTCCAGTTTTTTCACAGATACTTATTTGTTTTAACATATTTTTTTTTACACCAAACGAGTATAGTTATTAACATTATATATATATATATATATATATATATATATATATATATATATATATATATATATATATATTCCGACAAGGATAAACACTAATATTCCATGGAATATTAGTGTTTTAAGCTTTTATTATATCCTTACTCTGTCCTAGACATTGAGTTCTACCTGGATCCTTCCTCTTGGAAAATTTTTTTTCTGAAAATATACATGTATGGGAATTTTTTAGATATATTTTTCATATGTATGTATATTTTGGTATCTATATATATATATATATATATATATATATATATATATATATATATATATATATATATAAATATAATGTTTTTAAAAAAATCTAAGTATATACGACAAAATTGAGCTATTAAAATAAGTAAGCTAAGAGCTTCACATTTTATATCCAGATTAACGGATTTTATATTATTCTATTAATAATGCCTATTACTCTGTCAAACGCCTTTTGTCCTTGGATAGTATGCAAAATGTCTGATATACCTTTAAAACCTTCCTTTTTTGACCAGGATAATATCATTTCAAAATTCATGCCAACACGATTTTTGGACCTGTCCACCATGCAGAAGAATCAATTTCTTGTGTTGTTAATTGTTTCACTTTATATTCATGGGATTGCCAATTTCATGGATCTATTTCTCACTCTGTGTTATCCTGTAAAAAGCTATGTAAAAATATTTGTATAAAATTACAAATACATTTCACCCAGTGTTTTTGAAAAATTATAAAACATTGCAATTTTGATTTTAAAAGATTCAAAAAAACATGCGCTGGATATGTTGATATTCTGTGAGTGAGCGCCAATTAATGTATCAGAATACGGAATATTGAATATTGAACATAACTTTTATTCCGTATTTTTGATGGCTCTTGCCAATGATCCTGTATAGAAAACATCCATGATATTATGAACGCTGATGCGCGATTGTTGAAACATGTTTAATACATATGTTTCAATAAAATTCTATTTAAAAAAAACTAACAATATTTACTTTTAAATTATCCCAAAATCTTTGCACTTATAAATTCTACTATTCAAACAACCAAAACGTTCCATCTTAGATTCTAGAATTCATTTGCAGATTTCTTAGTTGAAATGAGATGTCTAGTATTTGTCTTGATCACCGAAAGATATGCGAAAATATGCTTTGTAAACCTCACAAATTTTAGCAGATGTTGGCACAGAATAATTTTCTCTCTTGTTTTGATACTTTGGCCAAAGACATAGCAAAATGCGTCTGTCGGATGCTTACAAGCTTTTGACGCCGTCTGTGACGAATGCATCTATCAGCGAGGAATTGTCTACATTTGGACAGCTAGAAGTATACTGAACTGTTGAGCTGACTTTCCCTGTATTTATGTTGGCAGAATGTTATAGAAAGTCTTGAAACTTTTAGAAACTTGTCAAAATTATCGAAACTTCTAGAATGATCGAGAAAAGTCTCCTTCAGTATCTCAAAGCGGAATCTGTCTGCAATGAAATCGAAAATAGGTTAGTTTCAATGCATCGATGTCCAGATTACAGAAGTAAAATTTGAAAGGAATAATAGTCATTTCATTTTATTACATATAGGTTCAATTAGTAATTTTCATTTTACACAATGATATATACGGCACACAAGGTACTTTGATTTAGTTATTTTTTTTTCATACTTTTTCTCATTTGATTTTTTTAAAAATTCGGGTGATAAATTACATAACAACTGTCCGATTGTTCTTTTTAACCGAGCGCTTTTGGCTACACATTTAGCCATTTTCAAAGGTGAAATATATTAACAGTTAACAAGAATTATGACACATATGAACATGGACACAATGTCTTGACCGTGTTTTGCAAATGACAACAAATACAACAAATTATTTCTTGTTAAGAGTTAATATATTTCAACCCTGAAAATCGCTAAATGTATGGCCGTACGCACTCCGTAAGACAATCGGATAGTTTTTGCATAATTTATCATCCGAAAAGAAATAAAAAATATTAAATCATATGAAAGAAGAATTGCGGTCTAAACACACACACACACACACACAGATAGATAGATAGATAGATAGATAGATAGATAGATAGATAGATAGATATGTATGTATGTATTATAATTATTTTTAAAATATGATTCCTTCGCTAAATAAGAGTTCTCATGTTTCAAAAACAGAAGCTTAATCTTCAATTGAATTATAAAGATTAAATTGAATTAAAATACCCAACTCTGTTTCATCCTCAAGCGAATTTTTAATCTTTAATCATTAAATTTACAGAGCTTTTCTTCGTATATATATATAATATTTTTTTGATTTGCCTTGTAACGGGAAGGACTTCAAGCTTGTTGAAGATATAAGAACCTATTGATCACTACGTATTCCGACATCAACGGAAGAGATTTCTTGAACTGTTTATACAAAATTTTTCAATCGACTTTTTAATATTTTAATATTTGGAAATCATCTTCGAATACGTTTTAACAACATCGCCCACGTGACGACTACGTGATCAAATTTAAACGGAACGCTGATCTGTATAAAATTTCAGTTATCTGTTTCGATTAGTTGGGCTCTTATGTCCATCGTCTTTTGTGTTAAATTTTTATAAGTTCTAATGTTAATTATGTTTAAATGAAAATGTCCATGAAGATGATCTTAAATAGATCGAAACGTCCGACGTCGACTTTATATTAACATTAATACTACATAATTGCATATTCAGATTTTTGTTTGTTTTTCTGTATTTTTCTTTTATACTGTCGGATCTATATCCATATATTTGCTTACATATATATATATATATATATATATATATATATATATATATATATATATATATGCTTCTAAAGCTCCGTAAATTTCAAGATTATTTCCAAAATTCTCTTGTGGATGACACAGAGCTCGGTAATTCAATTTAATTTTTATAATTGGATTTTAACTTCTGTTTGTGAAACATGAGAACTGTTATGTAGCGATGAAATCATATTTTTAAAAAAAAAAATACTTATATTTTAGCCTCTACTTATGTACTGAACAATGTTTCTTTTAAAAATAAATACAAAAATACTAAAGAACTTCGGATTATTAACCTAACGGTTCCTTTTTATTTTCTATATACTTTCACGCACGCACGCACACACACACACACATATGGTATAAAATGACAATTGGAAAAAAATCTTAGATTTTGCTGACGCGTTTCGTCTTCCGACTTTTTCAAGGCAAAAATGAAATCGAAATGTTTTTGTTGTTATAGTTACATTAAAAAATCCAAATTTAAAAAGAGAGACGATTAATCTGGGTATTTAACAATATATATATATATATATATATATATATATATATATATATATGTCGGGAAAATAAGTGTTTTTAAAAAAATTACTTAGCTTAATTTAAATATCAATTGGCGACTTAAATTATTCTTTATATTTACTATGTCTTCTCTAGTTATTCCATCATAAAAGCACTATTCCTATGTTACAAGTATGAACTGACCAACTGAAGTGAAAATTAGGTCGCAAATATTCTATGCGTTTAACCACAAATGGACTTTGAATACTGGATACGATGTGTAATACGCAACGAAAATCGGTCTTCCCATGAGCATCTAATCCTTCATTTATTCTTATTTCTGGCTTTCCTATTTCATAAGCTTTTCATATATATGTATTTTACATATCTTGATATATATCTATCTTTTGTAGTATTTTTCTCATTCCTTCATTCTCTATTTATTCCTAACTTTCTTTTCATTTTGCCAACATGACAATTTTTTCATCCAAGAAATAATCCAATGTTATAACCAATAAATTTTAAAACGTTTTCTTCTTTGTATTATTTTTTTTTTACTATTCTTGTGAGTATTACTTTTTTTATTACATGCCACAGTTTTCTCTCTATGTCGCTCAAAATTGATATTATCCTTTTCCCATTTCAGCGAATTTTCTTTTCCATTTCTAGCATTTTATACTTTGTTTTGTAAGTTATTCTTTCGACTTTTCCTTCCTACGATCGATCAAATCATTCATTCATTTCTTCCCCTATATTCATCTATTCAGCTGGCTTCAAAGCCCCAGGATGTAAACCACAACTTACTAACAAAAGAGCTTAACAATCAAATTATCTGGCCTGTCACTTCGATTTGCTTTTTCACTTGCCTAACAAAGTTTGTCGTTTGCTATTTTCTTTTCTTTCTCATCGCCTGGGGCGTTGCGATGGGCAAATGCCACCGTCAGGATCGTTAACAACCTTTGCTTTGTTATTAATGCCATTGTTATGAAAAAAGAAGTCCAGTTCGGCGATTGCCTTCAATGTCTGAGGAAATACATTGTGCGGAAAACACACACATACACACACAAAACAAACAGGTAAGTCTCGCCCATACAAACAATCTCATTAATATTTGTAGCTCAATTGAGGATATATTCCCATAAATTCTGGTTATTTCCTTCATATTCCATATATATATATATATATATATATATATATATATATATATATATATATATATTATAAATTAATTGATTTAAAATATGGTTGGAACTGTGTACAAACCATATTTTAAATCAATTAATTTATAATATTAATGCTCTGTAAATTTAGGATATTTTGTAAAAATTAAAATATCTATAAGAACACCGGTTTTTATATCTTACTGTTCTTTCTTTATTTATTTATATATATATATATATATATATATATATATATATATATATATATATATATATATATATATATATATATATATTATGTATATGTATATATATGTGTGTGTGTGTTTAGTGATTGGTCATTATTTGACACATATATTTGATTAAAATGGCAAATGTATTAATTACCGTCTTTTCTTACAAGGTAAATTAGGTTTGAGATCAATGAATATACAGAGGTTGTGTATTTGTTCATTTTCAACAATACTTCAGGGAATTTTCATGATCCTATATTATATGTATTTGACTTACATCTTCAAATCGCTGTAAAAATATTTGACCATGAATTGTTTTATCGCTAAATCGCAATTTATGTAACTTTTAGTACAATTCTCCATTGTTATGTCAATCGGACTTTTTGAATACAGCCGGATATTTTGATTCACTCCGCCATATTTTATTTTACAAATCTCGCTGATGATATTTTATGAAATTGTGGAGGGGTCCACCCCTTTTTATACAAACGAACTCATCCAGTATATACATATACTACTGCAAGAACGAGACGATAGTAAGAGAGAGCAAGATCGAAGAGTCGAGTAAAAGGTCATAGGTAACCGGAAGAGTGAGGGTGAGGTAACAGCGTTGTAGGAGTCACAGTGAGCGAGCACGTAGACTCAGTAAGAATTCATACAGCGATACTTCAATACCAACGACTGTATATATTTATATATATATATATATATATATATATATATATATATATATATATATATATATATATATATATATATATATATATATATATATATATATACACTACTGATCCGTATTCTTGAACTACTAACCTGCTTTTACCAGTTTATATTATTACGTTAATACATTTTTTTTCATATATTCATTCCAGGCGTTTGTTATTTATTGGTACCGGATTTCAACCCGGAATCCACAACAAAAATGTTATAATCTGTTATATTATACGTGTATGTGCGTATGCCTTAAAAGTGGCTGTCCTATGTTGGTAAAGAAGTCACTGCCTATAATAGATATTCATTGATATGTATGCAAATTGGGATAATGTGAAAGTCCGATGCTTTGTGAAACTACGAGAGATTGACGTAGTTGTATGACCAATAGATAAAAATTGATTCAAGTATATTAAATGAATATAACTTAGTATTGGTTGCGAATTTTATTGCTTATATTGGTACAACGCGAACTAAAATAAGAAATAAACAAATACAACAGACCTTTAAACTGTATCTCTTTGTTTTTTTTCTTATTTTTTATAATTTTTATCTCGATCTCTGATGAAGCTTTAATAAAGTCAAATATGTTAGATTAACATCTGTTTCCTACTTTTTCTATATACTATCGTTTTGCCGGATTCTTATCCATTTTCTCCCTCTCCAACTCTCTCTCTCTCTCTCTCTCTCTCTCTCTCTCCATATATATATATATATATGGTCCGATGGGTAAATTGTCGCCATTTTATATGCGTGTTGTTGGGTTTTGATAGTGTTTGAATGCACAATATAGTAGGTTCACATTTTGTGAAAAATTATGCAATGCATTCTGCAAGAATTTTGGGAACCGCATGTTCTACTACTTAGCATTCATGCCAGAATCTCCAATAAGAACATTTCAGAGTGTTTGGGTGTTGATCTGAGGTCATTGCGAAGGATTCGGAAAGAAGTGAATGAATGTAATTGTGATTACGAAAGTACAGCAGCTTGGTAAAATCTTTCTGATGAAAGGAAATCATCCTGAATTTGTTGTTGAAGGCTTGTCAGGGAGATCTAGATCAAGTGTCTTGAGTAGGTAGTGCGGCCCTGGGTCTAGAGGATGCCTGAAAGAAGACACTGTATCAGGCAATACGACTTTGCACCCTGTGACACAAGCAGGAGGACCCAATCATGGCTGTCAGACAATTACTGCGACCGCATCACCCCTTATACTTGGCCAACTATCACCCCAGACTGAAACTCCATTCATTATTACGTGTAGTGCGTAGTTGAGCTAGAGACCAGCAAAACTCGTTGTAACGCTAATGATGAACTGAAATATCGCAGTATTAATCAACTTATACAATGAGACTGTCCAGAAGAGATGCAGGAGTTTCCGAATTCGTCTGGAGGCCAATTGCGATTTTTGTGAATAAATTTACACTTTAGTATTTCAGTATATTTTTTGTGCAATTTTGGTAAATATATCATTTAAAATGAGATGCCAGTGTTATTTTCATTTCTGCGTAATTTAGACGACAATTTATCCATTTTACCCTGTATACCAGTGTCTATATATATAATCCCTCTACACTTGTGGCCTCTGCCTTTCTCGATTGATGTGTCTCTGTATCTCTCTGTAGCCATCTTTTCACGCATCTCCCTTTCTAGACAATCTACCTCTCTAACTATCTAATAATTTCTGTTTATTCTTTTTCGTGAATATGTAGAGTTTAATATACACGTCATTTGTAGTTATAGACTGTTTTCTCGTGACCAACAATGTTTAATTTTAGTTTCTTACTCTTAGATGTCTTCCGCTAAAATAGCTGTATATATGTCGATGCATATATACAGTAAAGAAACATAATTAACAGCAAACTTAGAATGCCACGTATGCATAAATAAGGAAATGTTATTAAATATACGACATAGAAAATATCAAAATAATTTTCTCTTCCTTCTAAGAAAAGGAATCTAGACCATCTGTATATGTATGCTCATATATTTTTACTTGGAAGAAAATCCGTTTAAATGTCTATTTATATTTTTGAAATGATGAATTGTAACTATTTCTCATATTTACATCGTTTGGACTGTTCTCCTCAACATTATAGCCATATTGACGAGGTTTCGATCGTTGTTCTACAAGTGATATACATTGGTAGTTTGAACCGAACCCTTTAAGACTTGTGAATTCAATATCTGATCACAGCAAGGGGGAAAGGATCTTGGGGAGTTGAGTTACTAAATGGAAATAACTGATAATAAGATACCTCAAAACAGACGTTGAATGAGAAAATTTACCCCCGGGGACTAAATAAAGGTTTCGGTTCGAAATTCCAACGTATCTCACTTGAAGATGGTCGGAGCGTACAATGACAGAAACGTCGCGAATATTGTAATAAAGATGAAGACAACAAGCTGAACGGTATAAATAGTGTAGTTTAATACCTACAACGAGCAGCAAAAACATATAAGTATTTACGGTTGTTAATTTTTTTCTGGTGTCTAATAATTTATACTGTGTTCGATAAAAACTTCTAACGCAATTGTTGATGATAAGTAATTTCGACTTCCTATGGTCCCTTACAAGAATAATAATCTCGAGAAAGACAGTAACAATGATGTGGCTAAAGCGCGGAATTAAATCTTAATGCGTTTGCATATAATCTGGCGATTGAACATAGTCATATCACATGATATATGCACTGAATATATTCTACAAATTCCTAAAGAGGATGTCGAGAAAGTAATAACGAGAAATGAAATATATATGTGAAAATGAATAAAGTTTCACTTGCTATGTGAGGTGAAGTTAGAATACTTAGGATTCAAATGTAATTTTTTTATCAGCTTCCTGAGGGAAATCGTGAATCCAACCACAGACCAAAACGCTGGCTATGTTACGCATAACTGCATAGTGGAAGCAAGGATGTCGTGTGAATATCAGCACACGTAGTGAAATATCTCAATAGGGTTCGTTATGGCGAAAGTAGTAATCGATATTTTCAAGACTTAACTCATTCTTTGAAAATCAACTTGTAACGAAACCATTTCCTTCTGGTAAGAATATGCAGTAAAGGCATATATGTAACTACATAAAACAACAATGGAATACAGTTGTTTTCGAATAGATAGTTCTATAACTGCTATGATCTCACAGTAGCCTGATACCATTACAACGGAAATTTTCTTTTCTTATTCATCAAAAACCAACAGCCAGTCTCAAAGTCAACTGAATGTATTGATGTGATAGAAGAACGTTATCGATCCACAATGTATTTTTGTCTAGGGATGGTCCAAAATCCAAATAATCTTACACTTCATTATATGTACGACATGGAAGTAATGAGAGCACTAATCGCTTTAACATTTTTTTTAGACCATATGCATTTCGTGTGTACAAGCTTAAGTGATGAAATTATCGTAGATCCTTTATGATTTCCATACCATATACCAAATAAATCTACTTTCTATTCAGGCGAGTGTCCATGGGTATGCTTATGGCATAGGTGTTTACAGTTGTTATGAGAATGAACATCAATAAACAAACATTTTTTAAATTTGTTGCAAGGAATAGGACAAGACATTCCAATTCGTGTTTGCAATTGCCTCCAAACCATCATAAACAATTATATTTTAAAATTATAAATAAACTTCATCTACTCCGGCGTATGGATCAGTTAAAACACTTTTATGTCGGAGGAAAGGAAATTAAACACATAATTTATACATTGCGCCATCTAGATGAAATAAAGATGAAGTAGAAATATTATATTGAATTAAATTAGTAAGTCTGCTGCTAAAACAGTTGGTTTACTGTGTCGTGATAAGCATTTTTTTCACGGCAGAATCTATCTTACATATTTAGAAGTCAACCTTTTGTCCATAATTTAAATATTACTGCGACACCTGGTACGGCATGTTTATTAGGTATTTAGAGATTATTGATAAAATAAAAAGAAGAATCTGCAATTGTACTGAACTGGCATCACTGCATCATTTTCTTTCCGATTGTCGTAGAGTAGAATCAGTGTGCCTTTTCTTTAAATATGTTATGGTGATTTTTTTCTGATGAACTTTCTAATATAAACGTAGACTTTAAGCATTGAAACTCGGTATTAGACTGGCGGCAATGTTTCATCATTTTACTGCTGAAATTTCTATATATAACCGTACGCTCTATTCGAAAAGTTTATTTTCTCGCACTTTTCTTTTTTGGAGCTCTCTTCTAGCGTCTCAGTGAAATTTGATTATTAACACATGTAAAGGCAATACCAATCGTAATCTTACGCCTGATTATGCCTGTTCTTTAATTCTTCTGTTCTTAATATAACGCAGTTATACTTATTGTTTCACCTATTTCTAGAATGTTTCGCCTATCATTCAGTTCACACTTCTCCCCGGTCTTTTTGTTACATCTTTGAGACGTTATTGTCATACTTGGGGTGAATGATTTAAAAATATCTTGCAAGGTGTAAAACTTTAAACATTCCAAAACAGAAATTATAATCTGGAATTCAAATGACAGTAGTGATTACAATTATCCTGAATCTATCATAAAAGTTAAAATATTGGAAAAATTCATTATAAAATTCCAAATAAGCTATAAACGAAACTAAATACGAAATACATTGTACTTCTGCTTCCTTTATCAAATAACCTAAGATACAAGAATATCAAAATTTTAATCTGAACACCTGGGTCTTGTTCATAAATATAATCATTAGTTCTAGACCTGTATCTGGATATCTATTGTAACTTCCATTACGTTCGGGAATTCACGAAATATCGTTTCATTTTCACAAAGCAATGGTTAAAAATTGCTTCAAGGGTATCTTAAAAAGAAGAATATGCTTCTTTAGATTCTATTGACTAATACCACAGAATCCTAAAGAGATTATCTAAATAACAAAACCCATAACACCCTAATTTTTTCAATAATAAAAACAAGTGTAACGAATAGCTTATTTAGCTAAAACGGAAAATAATTATTAAATGAAGATGCTAACCGCTTACTTTATATTAAACTTATGTTTAGGAAGGAAACTTAAATCTTTACAACAAACGGCTAAAAGTGTTGCTACACTTGTGACATATAATTTCCTGAAGAAATGTTTTAAGGGAAAATGTAGTTGTATCATTAACGGTAATATTTGTTAATAAATGCCATATATATCCATGTATGAAAATAGCCAATTTCAACATCACCATTTCAGATCAAAGGCAATTTGACTAGATTGATATAACTTTTACATATGTGTTATCATCCTTTGATTTAATGGACGTACAAGCTTTGTAATCTTTTTTTTTTGTCATTTGTATTAGTATAGTGCCGTATTACACATTCTACCCATTTTAATTTCCGATGCATCGCTGAATAGAAGATAATTTAAAAAGGCGAAAAATGTGTTTATGTACGCTTTGTATAAAGTATAGTGTTGCTGAAAATAGGATTAAACGGCCAATTTCGTATACAACGCTATTCTGTTCGTTTCATTTTTATACATATCATGAACATCCTAGGAATTTCATAGGAAATATGTGTCCTCCAGCAGGAATCGAACATGTATCATACAACCGTTCCGTGTAGGATACAGGATCTATTTCTGTTGGAGAAGATATATATTTTTAAAGATTTCTCGGACTTTCACGCCAGAAATTGTTGTTAATAATGTTTGTTATAAACAGGGGATTTACCTGAAATAACATATGTTGTGAAAGTCTTGAATTGGTTTCTTCTTCCAGTTATAGAGTAAGATAGACTCTTGAGTGTAGTGACGAAAGCAATCCAGGAAAT